>JAOUQV010314988.1:0-12955 GCA_028565295.1 Aspidoras spilotus
GACATTCGACAATAATGCCTCTTTTCAACAAGTTCTCAAAAACAGGCTTTATTCCTTCAATTGCTTCCTTTTTCAAATTATATTGGGGCAAACAAGGGCAATGGTCACTCTTAGGAGTGATAGAAAGTTCAGGTGCATTTTTGATTAACCCCACATCATATTTATCAGTTGCCCAAAGCCATGGCTCAATTGCATCAAGTGGGTCGGATTCAAGTGTATCTTGAACAGCATCGATATTGGTAAGAATTCTTACATCAGACTGACATGAGTATTGAGAATTTATGTGCATGCGCATGACTCCCGTAGACATTGAATATTGCCACAAGGGGTTTGTGGACTCTTGCCAATAAAAAATATGGGCACAGGATTGAATGAAAGACCCCATGTCTTCCCACGCGCAGAATGTTGTTTAGCCAATGAGATATGTGGTGTTTCAAGCATAAAAAAATTCTCTTGCTCAGGGTTAGTTCAACAGAACACCCTGCCCAGCTGGGACTTTGATAGCAATGTTTTAGTGTTAACACATCACACCCACATATATTTTGAAACTGAACAGCCTTTTGCCAATCTATAGAAGGAAGTAAAACCTCCGCTGTACAATGTATAAAATACAAAGATTGCAGCATGTCAGGGAATTGGAAGCCAGCTATCATCGAAAGCAAATTTGTAAAAACCGGGATGCGGATCTAATACCCAGCCTATCCAACGCGTGAATTTAGCACAGACCTGTATCCATTCTGCTGAGCACTGCAATGTGATTCCTAATTTACACATAAGGACACGTGCAAGAAGATTGACAGGACAGTGAGGCGAAAGAAGAAACTAGTGATGGAGTGTCACAGAAGATGATTCACACACATTCTAACGGATCATTATAAAATTCTTGAATAGGAATGCTGCCTGCCCCTAGAAATAAAGTAGTTTTCCCTGACAACGGGGGAGGAGTGTTAAGAACATTTGTTTTTAGTACTGACACTGTTGCGCTACTATCAACTAGGAAAGGAACATCCTGGCCATTTATTTTAAGTGTATAAAGAGGCAAAGAGGATGCAGTGGTCAGCAGAAGTTGATAATTAATAACAGTCTTACCAGGTTCTGTAGAAACAGTCTGTGGTTCGGGGATGCCGTGTGTTACTCAATCCACCTCCTCTATTTCATATTGGGGGTCCCTTATGCTTGGTGGGACTTTGTTTGCGCCTTGTTGACCATTTGTGCACTGCACAGCGACGTGCCCAAATTTTCCACAGGTGTAACACTTGTAATTTGAGTAATCTGTCCCTGTGGGCTGTCCTCTGCTTCTGCCACGTCCTCTTTCCCTTTCTCTTCCCCCTCCTCGTCCCCGCCCCGCCACAGTCTGCAGCACGGCACACTGAAGAATGTGCGTCTCCTTTTCTATCTTTGCACTTACTTTCCTTTTCTTTTCTCAGCTTGTTTGGCATGTTTAAAGACAGTTTACAGTTGTTCAGTTTCATGTACCACGCACTTATCTTTAACATTCTGTTGTATGTCAGGTCTAAGTCCATTCAGGAAGCGGTCCTTTAAATGTGTCTCATAGGGGGTGATATAGTTTCCTAGATAATTTAGTGGTTTTGGAATGCCACAATGAGCTTCATGCACTTTCTCAAGTTCATACAGGTATTCAGTAACGTTCTGTCCCTCCTTCTGCTTACATGACGAGAGTTTATTTAGGTCCAGGCGAACAGGAAACTGGTGTTCAGTACACTGGCACCACTTGGGTTTCATTTTAAATGCACATCCCTTGGTGACTTCATTTACGGACGGCTTCCATCCTTCCACGAAAAGTCTCAGTGCAGCCACAAACTTCAGTCCCCCTTCATAAACGTTAGGGAGGTCCTCAACGGCAGCTCTGATATCATCCACGTTCCATGGTCTATAAAAAAGGTACCCTGCTCCTCCCGGTCCCATCACTTGGATACTTGGGAACTGCGGTTGGAGTCCTTTGGCACCTTGTTCATCCACTTCATCCTTTTTAACTTGCTTTGATATTCTTTTCCTCAGCTCATACAAGTGAACCTTCGGTTTCACATCTTCTTGAAGTGGGGCTGTCGGGACTGTGGGGTAGAGTCAAGTTTTCTGTTGTTGAGGTACTTGCGTTGGTGGTGATAAAGACAGTGGTGCTGGCGCATATTGAGGCGGTTGGTCATTATCATCTGATTCTGCGTCATTGGGAGGTGGAGGAAATGGATACGAGTCATTCAGGGCATCTTTCTGTAAATTCGGAAACTGGCCACAGGCTACTGATTTACGAGATGTGTATGTCTTTTTGCGCGCCTTGATTTATCTCTTTTTTGTGCTGCCTGTCGCCATTTACCATAAGCATGCCAATTTACTTTCCACGGAAAATGTAACGGTATTTTTGTTATCTTATTTTCGTACATTTGTTCACACGCCCTGTCATACTTATCCTGTTGTCTTCCTTTAATTGGGGTTTTTAACTTTTATCCGATCAATGAGCGGGCCTCCTGGTTCCAATGAACAACGAACGATAGGTTCAGGACAAACTAATTTGGTTTTCAGTTTTAAGCTTTTGTCCCATTTTAACTTTTTCCTTTTTTTTCTTTTTTTTTATTCATTTAAATTTATTTATTTATTTATTTCTTTTTAAATATTTATATGCTTATAGTCTATACTCGTTATCTCACACAGATGATAACTGTTTTCTGCCTCACACAGATGGTACTAATTTTAACTATCTCACACAGATGATAGTAATTTTCTGCCTCACACAGATGCTAGTATCCTGTACCTCCCATAGATGGTACTAATTTTAACTATCTCACACAGATAATAGTTATTTTATGCCTCACACAGATGGCAGTAAATGTATCTTACACACCGATGATACTTTAATCTATACTGATAATTCAAACCCAACTCACCGTTTGTCCATCACTCTGTCAATCTTGGTGCTTTTATTAGATCGCAGCTCGACAAGGAAGAGGTCCTCCATCTCCAAAATTGATGTGAGATGAAAAATGGGTGATCAGTCATTTTTCACTCTGGAGGCTTCTCTTCTTCCCAATCGAGTGCGATCCTGCTGACTACGCTAAGTATTGTGGTGGAAAATTTCTGAACACAGAGACTTTTCAGACAAACTGACACTGAGCCAGGTGTGAAGAACCAAGTAGATTTAACAGCGCTGGAAGTACTTCTCTGAAGCAGTTCAGAGAAGCTCAAAAGACAGTATGATTTAAATCCTCCTTATATACCATACGCCTATGTGACATTAGTGTGAGTACATAGCAGCCTCCCTTGCCTGCTAGTTTAAATCAAACTTACATTGTTTACTAAACCTGCCTTGTTATCAGGGCTGGTTCTTCTCTCCTGCATTTCATTCCGGTAAGCTTTTAACAACCTTTGTAAATCATTTGATCTTATCTGTCTATGAGGTCGACTGCTCTGCAACAAGGTTATGAACTTTTCACCCAGATGTGAAAAGTAACATAAGTAAATGCACAATAATATAAAACACTTTGTTACAACATTTGATTATAAAATTTCCCTTACATCAGTAACTTTCATGATCTTTTACATGATTTATTAACTTTCATCTGTGATTCTTTTACATGATTTAGTAACTTTCACCTGTAATTTATTCTCTTGATTCAGTAAATTTCATTTGTGATTGTTTGACTTGATTCATTAATTTCATTTGTGATCCTTTCATTTGATTCAGCAACTTTCATCTGTAATTATTTTACTTGATCCATTAACTTTCATATGTGATTCTTTTTCTTGATTCAGTATTTTCCATCTGTAACTCTATTACTTGATTCAATTACTTTTATATGTAATTGTTTCATTTGATTCAGTAACTTTAATCTGTAATTCTTTCACTTGATTCATTAACTATCATCTGTGATTCTTTCACTTGATTCATTACCTTTAATCTGTGGTTCTTTCACTTTATTTATTTATTTTTACCTGTGATTCTTTCGCTTGATTCTTCTACTTTTATCTGTGATCCTTTCACTTGATTCAGTAACTTTTATTTGTTATTCTTTTACTTGATTCATTAACTTTCATCTGTGATTCTTTACTTGATTCATTTTAAATTTCATCTGTGATTCTTTCACTTGATTTATTTCAACTTTTATCTGTGATTCTTTCACATGGTTCATTAACTTTCATCTTTGATTCTTCAACTGTGATTCTATCACTTGATTCATAAACGATCATCTGTGATTGTTTCAGAGTTTCAATAACTTTTATCTGTGACACTTTCACTTGATTCATTTACTTTCATCTGTGATACATTCACTTGATTTAATAACTTAACTGTGATTGTTTCACTTTATTCAGTAATTTTCATCTGTGATACTCTTACTTAATTCATTAATTTTCATCACTGTTACTGGCACTTGATTCATTAATTTTATCTGTGATTGTTTCTTTGATGCAGTGAAATTTATCTGAGATTCTTTCACTAGATTAATTTACTTTCATATGTGATCCTTTCACTTGATTCATTAACTTTCATCTGTAATTGTTTCAGTGATTCAGTGACTTTCATCTGTGATACTTTCACTTGATTCAGTAGCATTCATCTGTAATTCTTTAAGTTGATTCATTTTCTTTTGTCTGTGATTATTTAACTTGATTCATTACGTTAATCTGTGATTCGTTCACGTAATTCATTAACTTTCATCTGTAATTCTTTAACTTGGTTTAGTAACATTCATCTGTTATACAATCACTTGATTAATTAATTTTCATCTGTGATTCTTTCACCTGATTCATTAACTTTTATCTGTGATCTTTCAGTTCAATCAGTGACTTTTATGTGTGATTATTCACTTGATTCACTAACTTTCATCTTTGATTCTTTCATTGGATTAATTAACTTTCATCTGTGATACTTTCAATTGATTCAATAACTTTCATCTGTTATTGTTTCACTTTAATTAGTAATTTTCATCTGTGATTCTTTTCCTTGATTCATTAACTTTCATCTGTGATACATGATTTAGTAACTTTCAGCAGGGGACAGAGTGAGGTGGAAAAGGTTGACACACTCTGGCGACCCCTGATAAAAGGGAGAGGCCGAAAGGAGAAGAAGATATTTGGGATAAAATTACTTGATTTAGTAACTTTCATCTGTAATTATTTCATTTGATTCATTAGCTTTTATTTATCATTCTTTCACTTAATATATTAACTTTCATGTGTGATCATGTCACTTGATTCTTTCACCTGATTCATTAACTTTTATCTCTGATTCTTTCACCTAATTGATTTCATTTTATTTGTGATTCTTTCACAGGATTCAGTAATTTTCATCTGTGATTCTTTCACTTGATTCATTAACATTCATCTGAGATTCTTTCACTTGATTCACTAACTTTCATATAAGATTTGTTAACTTGATTCAGTAACTTTAATCTGAGATTCTTTAACTTGATTCAGTAACTTTCATCTGTTATACTTTTACTTGAATTAGTAACTTTCATCTCTGATTCTCTCACCTGATTCATTAACTTTCATCTCTGATTCTTTCACCTGATTTATTAACTTTTATCTGTGATTGTTTCACTGGATTCATTAACATTCATCTGTGATACTCTTACTTGATTCATTAACTTTCATCTGTGATACTCTCACTTGATTCATTAATTTTCATATGTAAATCTTTCACTTTATTCAGTAACTTTCATCCGAGATTCTTTCACTTGGTTCAGTAACTTTCATCTGAGATTCTTTCATTTGGTTCAGTAACTTTCATCTGTTATACTTTGACTTGAATTATTAACTTTCATCTCTGATTCTTTTACCTGATTCATTATCTTTTATCTGTAATTATCTGACGTTTTATTTACTTTCATATATGATCCTTTCACCTGATTCACTAACTTTCATCTGTGATAGTTTCACTTGATTTATGAACTTTTATTAGTGATCCCTTCACCTAATTCACTAACTTTCATCTGTGAAAGTTTCACTTGATTTATTAACTTTTATTAGTGATTCTTTCACTTTATTAATTTCAACTTATATCGGTGATTCTTCCATTTAATTCATTTACATTAATTTGTGATTCTTTCAGTGGATTCAGTAATTTCTATTATGATTCTTTCACTTGATTCGTTATCTTTCATTAGTGATTCTTTCACTTGACTCTGTGATTCTTTCAATTGATACAGTAATGTTAATCTGTGATCCTTTCATTTGATTCACTAACTTTCATCTGTGATTCTTAAACTAGATTCAATTACTTTCATATGTGATACTTTCACTTGATTAATCAAATTTCATCTGTAAATGTTACAGTGATTTAGTCACTTACATCTGTGATACTTTCACTTGCTTCATTATTTTTCATCTGTGATTCTTTCACTTATTCAGTAACTTTCATCTGTTGTACTTTTACTTGAATTAGTAACTTTTATCTGTGATTGTTTTACTTGATCCATTAACTTTCATCTGTGATACCTTTATTTGATTTATTATCTTTTATTTCTAATTCTTTGACTTTGACTTCATTTACTTTCATATGATCCTTTCACCTGATTTACTAACTTTCATCTGCGATTGTTTCACTTGATTTACTAACTTTTAATTGTGATACTTTCACTTGATTTATTAACTTTCATCTGTGATTTTTTCACAATTTTAATTTTATAACTTTTATCTGTTATTTTTTTAATTGATTCATTTACTTTCATCTGTGATTATTTCACTTGATTCAGTAACATCCATCTGTAATTCTTTAACTTGGTTCAGTAACATTCATTAGTGATTCTTTCACTTGACTCACTAACTTTCATCAGTTATACTTTCACTTGATTACTTTATTCAGTAATTTTAATTTGTGATTCATACACTTGATTCGTTAACTTTTATCTGTGATTATTTCAATTAAATTATTAACTTTCATCTTTAATTCTTTTCCTTGATTCATTAACATTCATCTGTGATTCTCTCACTTGATTCGTTAACTTTAATCTGTGATTGTTTCATTTGATTCATTAACTTTTATCTGAGATTCCTTCACTAGATTCATTTATTTTCATATGTGATACTTTTACTTAATTAATCTAATTTAATCTGTGATTGTTTCAGTGATTTAGTAACTTTCACCTGTGATACTTTCACTTGATTTATTAACTTTTATCTGTGATTCTTTTATTTGATTATTTTACTTTCAATTGTGATCTTTAATTTGACTCATTAACTACCATCTTGGATTCATTCACTTGATTTATTTACTTTCATATGTGATCCTTTCACTTGATTCAGTAATTTCATCTGTGATGTTTTACTTAATTTATTAACTCTTATCTATAATACTTTCACTTTATCCATTAACTTTCATCAGTGATTCTATCACTTGATTCATTAACTTTCATCTGTGATTCTTTTACTTGATTTAGCAACTTTCATCTGTTATTATTTTACTTTATTCATTATCACAGATAACGTTTATCTGTGATTCTTTGTTTTGAATCAGTAACTTTCATCTTCGATTCTTTCACTTTATTCAATAATTTTCAACTTAGATCACTTCACTTTATTCAATAAATGTCATATGTGATTCTTTCCCTTGAAATAGTACCTTTTATCTGTGATTCTTTCACTTCATTTCGTAACTTTCATCTGCAATTATTTTACTTTTTTTTTAATTTTTTATCTGTGATACTTTCACTCAATTCATTAACTTTCATCTGTGATACTTTCACTTGATTCATTAACTTTTATCTGTGATCCTTTCAATTGATTTAGTATCTTTCATCTGTGATTGTTTTTCTTGAATTAGTAACTTTTATTTGTGATGCTTTCACTTGATTCATTAACTTTCACCTGTAATTTTCTCTTTTGATTCAGTAACTTTCATCTTTGATTCTTTTACATTGATTTATTAACTTTCATTTAAGTTTCTTTCAAATTAAGTTTTAACTTTTTTATGTGATTCTTTCACTTGATTCATTGTAACCTACATCTGTGAATCTTTCACGTCATTCGTTAACTTTTATTTGTGATTCTTTGAGTTGATTTAGTAACTATCATCTGTGATTCTTTTAATGGATTCATTAACTTTCATCTGTGGTTCTTTAACTTGATTTATTAACTTTCATCTGTGATTCTTTCACTTGATTCAGTTACTTTTATCTGTGATCCTTTTACTTGAGTCAGTAATTTTCATCTATGATTCTTTCACTTGATTCTGTAACATTCATCTGTGATTCTTTAACTCGATTCTTTTACATTCATATGTGATCCATTTCGTTGATTTTGTAATTTTCATCTGTGATTGTTTCACTTGATTCAATAATGTTCGAGATCATTTCTCTTGATTCATTAACTTTCGTCTGTGATTCATTCACTTCATTCCGTAACTTTCATCTGTGATTCATTCACTTCATTCCGTAACTTTCATATGTGATTCTTTCACTTGATTCAGTACCTTTTTCAGTGATTTTTTCACTTGATACAGTAACTTTCATCCGCGATTCTTTCACTTGATTTTGTAACTTTCATCTGTGATTCTTTAACTTGAATCAATAATTTTAATCTACGATTCATTCACTTGATTCATTAACCTTTATCTGTAATTCTTTTGCTTGATTAATTTACTTTCAATTGTGATATTTTCATTTAATTAATTAACTACCATCGTTAATTCTTTCAACTGATGTATTTACATTTATATGTGATCCTTTCACTTGATTCAGTAACTTTTACATATGATGTTTCACTTGATTCATTAACCCTTATCGATGATACTTTCACATTATCCATTAACTTTCATCTGTGATTCTTTTACTTGATTTATTTACTTTTCTATGTGATCCTTTTACTTAATTCAGTAACTTTCATCTTTGATCCTTTCACTTGATTTTGTAACTTTCATCTGTGATTCTTTCACTTGATTCAGTAACTTTCATCTGTGATTTTTTCACTTGATTTTGTAACTTTCATCTGCGATTTTTTCACTTGATTTATTAACTTTCATATTTGATGCTTACACTTGATTCAGTAACTTTCTTATTTGATCCTTTCACTTGATTCAGTAACTTTCATATTTGATCGTTTCATCTATGATTCTTTCATTTGATTCATTGAAATTAACTTTTATCTGTGATTTTTTTCATTTGATTCATTAACTTCCATCTTTGATTCTTTTACTTGATATTGTAACTTTCATCTGTGATTCTTTCACTTGATTCAGTACCTTTTATCTGTGATTCTTTCACTTGATTCCGTAACTTTTATCTGTGATACTATCACTTTATTCATTAACTTAAATCTTTGATTCTTTCAATTGATATTGTAAATTTCATCTTTGATTTTTTCACTTGATTCAGTAACTTTCATCTGTGATTCTTTTACTTGATTCAGTATCTTTTATCTGTGATTCTTTCACTTAATTCAGTAAACCTCACATGCAATTATTTCACTTGATTTAATTTTCATTTTTGAAAATATTTCTTGATTTATTAACTTTCAACTGTGATACTTTCACTTGATTCATTAACTTTCATCTGTGATTCTTTCATTTGATTCATTAACTTTCATCTATGATTCTTTCACTTGATTCATTAACTTTTATCTGTGATTCTTTTACTTGATTTATTTACTTTCAATTGTGATTCTTTCATTTTATTCATTACCTTCCATCTTTGATTCTTATACTTGATTTATTTACTTTCATATAATTTATTTACTTTCATTGTTTCAATTGATTCAGTAACTTTCATCTTTGATTCTTTTACTATATTCATTATCTTTTATTTGTGATTTTTTTACTTTATTCATTATCTTCCATCTCTGATACTTTCACTTGATTCTTTTTAACTTTTATCTGTGATTCTTTCACTTGATTCATTTCAACTTTCATCTGTAATTTTTAAATTCTTCCACAGGATTCAGTAACTTCCATTCTTTCAGTTGATTTATTAACTTTCATCTGTAATTCTTTTACTTGAATCATTTTAACTTTCATCTGAGATTCTTTCACTTTTTATGTGATTTTTTCAGTTGATTCAGTAACTATCATCCGTGATTCTTTTACTGGATTTATTAACTTTTATTTGTGATCCGTTCAATTTTATTCTGTAACTTTTATCTGTGATTATTTCACTTGATACAATACCTTTCATCTGTGATTCTTTTACTTGATTTATTAACTTTCATATTTGATCCTTTTACTCGATTCATTAACTTTCATCTATGATTTTTTTACTTGATTCTGTAACTTTCATCTCTGATTCTTTCACTTGATTAATTAACTTTCATCTGTGATACTTTCACTTGATTCAGTAATTTTCGTTTGTGATTTTCTCACTTTATTTATTAACTTTCATCTGTGATACTTTCACTCAATTCATCAACTTTATCCCTGTGGGAAGAAACTGTTGCAGGGTCTGGATGTGAGGGCTCGAATTCTTAAAAACCTTTTTTCAGACGGCAGAAGGTTGAAGAGTGTGTGTGATGCGTGTGTGATCACCCACAATCCTGAATGCTTTGCAGATGCATTGTGTGGTGTAAATGTCCATGATAGAGGGCCAAGACACACCGATGATTTATTGAGCCGTCTTCACTATCCACTGGAGGGACTTATGAAATGACACAGTGCACTTCCCAAACCAGACAGTGATGGCGCTGCTCAGGATGCGCTCTATGACTCATCTGTAGAATGTGGTGCGGATGATTGGTGGTTGATGGGCTTTTCTCAGCCTCCCTAGGAAGTAGAGATGCTTCTGGGCTTTCTTGATTTCATAACTTTCATCTGCGTTTTTTTTTACTTGATTCAATCATTTTCATCTGTGATAATTTTGTACTTTTTATGTTAAGTCTTTCACTTGATTCAGCAACTTTCATCTGCAATTTTTTAACTTGATTTAATAATTTTCATCTATGATTGTTTCACTTGATTCAATAACTTTAATTTGTGATAATTTCTCTTGATTCATTAACCTTCAACTGTGACACTTTCACTTGATTCATTAACTTTCATGTGTGATCCATTTATTTGATTCATTAACTTTCATCTGTGATAGGTCACTTGATTTATAAATATTCATCTGTGATTTTTTCACTTGATTTATTAACTCTAATCAGTGATCCTTTCACTTGATTCATTAACTTTCATCTGTGATTCTTCACTTGATTCATTTTAAATTTCATCTGTGATTCTTTCACTTGATTTATTTTAACTTTCATCTGTGATTCTTTCACATGGTTTATTAACTTTCGTCCTTGATTCTTCAACTGAGATTCATAAACGATCATCTGTTATTGTTTCAGAGTTTCAATAACTTTTATCTGTGAGACTTTCACTTGATTCATTTACTTTAATCTGTGATACAATCACTTGATTTAGTAACTTTAAACTGTGATTGTTTCACTTTATTCAATAATATTTATCTCTAATACTCTTACTTGATTCATTGACTTTCATCAGTGTTACTGGCACTTGATTCATTAAATTTATCTGTGATAGTTTCATTGATGCAGTGATACTTATCTGAGATTCTTTCACTAGATTAATTTACTTTCATATGTGATACATTTACTTGATTTTTGTAACTTTCAACTGTGATTGTTTCATTTTATTCAGTAATTTTCATCTGTTCTACTCTTATTTGATTCATTAACTTTCATCAGTGTTACTGGCACTTGATTCATTAACTTATATATGTGACTGTTTCATTGATACAGTGATATTTATCTGAGATTCTTTCACTAGATTAATTTACTTTTACTTGATTCATTAACTTTTATTTGTAATTGTTTCAGTGATTCAGTGACTTTCATCTGTGATACTTTCACTTGATTCAGTAACATTCATCTGTGATTCTTTAAGTTGATTTATTATATTTTGTTTGTGATTATTTAACTTGATTCATTAACGTTTATCTGTGATTCTTTCACGTAATTCATTTATTTTAATCTGTGATTCTTTCACTTGATTTAGTAACTTTCATGTTATACTATCACTTGATTTATTAACTTTCATCTGTGATTCTTTCACCGGATTCATTAACTTTTATCTGTGATCTTTCAGTTGATTTAGTGACTTTCATGTGTGAGCCTTTCACTTTGATTAACTAACTTTCATCTGTTATTAGTCATTTTCATCTATGATTCTTTCACTTGATTCTATACCTTTCATCTGTTTGATTGTTTCATTTTATTCAGTAATTTTCATCTGTTCTACTCTTATTTGATTCTTTAACTTTCATCTGTGATACTTGATTTAGTAACTTTCAGCAGGGGACAGAGTGAGGTGGAAAAGGTTGACACACTGTGGCGACCCCTGATAAAAGGGAAGGGCCGAAAGGAGAAGAAGACATCTGGAATAAAATTACTTGTTTTAGTAACTTTTATCTGTAATTATTTCACTTGATTCATTAGCTTTTAATTATCATTCTTTCACTTAATTCATTAACTTTCATATTTGATACTGTCACTTGATTCTTGCACCTGATTTATTAACTTTTATCTCTGATTCTTTCACTGGATTCATTAATATTTATCTGTGATATTTTCACTTGATTCAGTAATTTTCATCTGTGATTGTTTCACTTTATTCAGTAATTTTCATCTGTGATCTTTTCATTTGATTCAGTAATTTTCATCTGTGATTCATTTACTTCATTCAATAACTTTCATCTGTGAATCTATTACTTGATTCATTAACTTTCATCTGAGATTCTTTCATTTGATTTACTAACTTTCATATAAGATTTGTTAACTTGATTCAGTAACTTTCATCTGTGATTCTTTCACTGATTCGGTAACTTTAATCTGTGATAATTTCACTTGAATTAGTAACTTTCATCTGTGATTGTTTTACTTGATCCATTAACTTTCATCTTCTTCTTCTTCTTCTTCTTCTTTCGGACTCTCCCTTTTATCACCTCACTCTGTCCCCTGCATCTTCTGCTTTCACACCCACTACCTGCAAGTCTACATTGACCACATCCATATATCT
>JAOUQV010315046.1:0-12951 GCA_028565295.1 Aspidoras spilotus
TGGTCAGAAAAATAGAAAATATCCAGTGAGGGACAGTTGTGTGTGGATGAAAATGACCTTGTTGATATCAGTGAGAGTGTCAGAGGAGAATGGACAGACTGGTTGGAGATGATGATGATGATGATGATGATGATGATGTTTACAACCAAGGAATGTAGAACTCTGTTAATCTCTGATGAAAAAGTGTGAAACCAAGAATTAATGCAGTTCTGAAGGTAAATAAACAAGTTGAGTATTATTATTATTATTATTATTATTATTATTGTTTTTATTGTTATTATTATTATTATTATTACTATTATTGTTATTATTATTATTATTATTATTATTATTATTATTGTTTTTATTGTTATTATTATTATTATTACTATTATTGTTATTATTATTATTATTACTATTATTGTTATTATTGTTATTACTATTATTGTTATTATTATTATTATTATTATTACTATTATTATTATTATTGTTATTTATTATTATTATTATTCTTATTATTATTATTAGTATTGTTATTATTCTTATTATTATTACTATTATTATTATTATTATTATTATTGTTATTGTTATTGTTATTATTATTATTATTATTATTACTATTATTATTATTATTATTATTATTATTATTATTATTATTATTACTGGGAGCTAAATATACTGAGTTATAAAAATACATGTGACTATTCTCTGTGCAGACGTGTGCAACTGCTATGTCTGAGATTAACACTCTCGGGGTACGCATGGATATTTCTAGCAGGTGTGTTGTTATCACAGCTCGCACCGATGCCTATCACACATATAACGACTGTTTCCTTAAAAACATACGACAACTGGATAAAAAAAGCATTTTTAATTCTTATTAATTATACATTTAAATTATTCAGTAATCAGTGAAGGTGTTTGTTTTGTTTTAATCCGGGTGCAAATGCAAATTTTACAACTCTAACCTGCACTCGCCAGCCACTTTATTAGGTACACCTCACTAGTAAATATTGTACCTTCTTCTGCCCCAGTTCTTCAAGGCGAGTGGTTATTTACATTGCTGCTGCCTTTCTTTCATCTCAAATCAGCCTGCCCATTCTCCTCTCACATGATCAAGGTCGTATTCGTCCACACAGCTGACCATAGGCTGTAAACTCTAGCGGTGGTGGTGCGTGGATATCCCAGTAGATCAGCATGCACAGATCAAACTTACGGGCACCAGCGGCCATGGCGTGTTGAAAATTACGCCATTCTAATGCAAAGTTTGCAAGTTGTCCAAATGCATGTGATTAGCTGATTAGACATTTGCGTCAACAAGCAAGTAGCCAGTTGTACCTAATAAAGTGTCCGCTCGGTCTGCAGTCGCATGGAGCACAGGTAACTGCAATATTATACTGCAGGAATTCGTTTCACTTCCTCTGACCTTCATCCGTAATTAAAAAACGTAGACTCCTGCAGACTGATCCTTTAATTCATCAGCTGTTTGCTCAATAGTTTACCGCTCAATTGACTCACTCCTACGCCGTCCACCTCATCACCGCCATTTTGACTAATGTATTTAATCCCCCAAAGTACATGCATTTCTCTCGGTTGTGTCCATGTCTGTGCACGATCGAAACTGCTATTCTTAATACGTAGGACGGACCATACCCCGCCATACCGTAATGCATGCAACATGGAGTGCTATTGCACCAGTTAAACACCCACAGCAAGCCGAGTGACTCACACCTGGAGCTATTATTGTAATGTAACAGTGAATAGAGGACATCGGAGGAAACCCTGCTGAGTTGCAGACTATGTTCTTTTTCAGTGCTATGATAATTGATGAACCTGGGGCGTGGTATTTGAAACTGGCGTTTTATTGACTACTACCTACATGTTTATGTGTATTTAAAAAGGAAAGGGGTGTTCCTAAACATAGAGTAGTGCTTGAAAAATGCGGGAAGCTCTCAGAATTATCTACAGACATCGGCCACCTTGCTAGTAAAAGGTTTGACCCCCTTTTCCCTTAATTCTTCGTGACTCACTTCTATCAGAGATCAACAGAGTTCTACATTCCTTGGTTGTACACAGTGTTTATTTGAGTTACTGTTGTCTTTCTATCATCATCATCATCATCTCCAACCAGTCTGTCCATTCTCCTCTGACCCTCTCACTGATATCAACAAGGTCATTTTCATGTTCCCAGAAATTTGTCTTCACCAACTCACCTGACATGCGTGATTTTGTAGGAGGACACCAGAGCACCTGGGGCAAGCTCATGCGGACATGGGCAGAACATTATTGTTGGAATTATGACCCACGTTCTAGTGTAAGGGCTCAGGTACCACCAGGCTGGCGGCAGGTACGAACGCTGCGACGGGTGTAGGCTTGTTGATATTTATTTTCTGTTTTGTTTTGTTGCCTGCTTAGGCGTCTTTTCGCCCCATTTGTCTTCACCAGCTCTTGTGAATGGGTCCAACCATGCGTTCGCATAACATCTCTAGAGATTTAGCCCACAAACAGAACTGGTGCCATTTCCCATTGAGATGGGAGTTGACCAGTTGATCTTTAATCGCGTCTATTTTAGGCGTCAGCCGTGGGTTAACGGATAGCGTAAAGGGCTGGTGATCAGTATAGCCCTTGTTCAAACCCCACTCTAGGCAAGTCATGGCTGAAGTGCCGTTGAGCACCGCACCCAACCCGCAATGCTCCCCGCAGGCTTCTCCGGGTGTTCTAGTGAACCGTCAGATTGGGTTAAATGCAGAAAAAGAATTTCCCGATGGAGATCAATAAAGTCTCGGTAGTTATTATTATTATTTTTGGACACTGAGGGTTTGATGAAGTGCAAAGTCTTTGGAGATGCTTTTTAACCTTGTCACAGTGGGTTTTGTGAAGCTTCGATGAATGTTCTCATACTTTAGAGATGTAATATTGATTCATTTCCCTCAAGGTTCTCGTTTTTGTCTCAGCGGTTTCATTCGATTCTCTTCATCTCTACGTTTAGGATTGTTTGATAATCCGATGAATTTCCTGTGGTTTAATAAAGAATCATCTGGTTCAAACGGAGAGGACAAACTTTTGAGCGCCACTGTTTATGAACGTCTGCTTTTAATTTGATGTAATTATGGGGAAAGTGTGTTGGAATTTTTCTTCCTCTGAAGACAAGCAGAGGAAATGATAAATGACTCGGATGCATTTAGATGACGAGCTCACCTTCATGAATAATACACAGAGCATGTTTAAAAAGGTCAGCCAGAGGTTGATTTCATTAGGAAGCCTCAAGTTTTTTTTGATGCGTCACAATCTATAAAGACAAGAAGGTTTATATCAGCCCTGTGGAATGCACGTCCTTTTATTATTACCCCCAGTGTCCAAACAGTGTCCAGAGAAGAGACGGAGCACAGTTTGATATTGAGCTTCAAGCTTTATAGCTAGTGCTTGACCCAGGACACTAAGGTCACCAGATGTCCCGGTTTCCCCGGAGATTGTCCTTCTTTTTTTAAATAGACGGTCCTGGAAAATGTATTCTATCTCCCGGGACACTTAATGTCCCAGTTTGTAACAATCTTCATGTTTTTAACGTGTAATTGTTGATTTCCACTAAATTATTAAGTGTACTACGTTTACATTAACCCCCCACCCCCCCCCCCCCCCCCCCCTTGTTGACCCTGTGTGTCCGTCTTCTGGTTTTTCACTACTCATTAGTGGCAACCCTACAGGACACCCCTGTCAATCTGAACTTAAACTGACCTCAGGCCCATTGCAATGGGGCAAGCAAACCAAGCTAATTTCTTGGGGCCCCCGAACTGGCCTGGGGCCACCAGACAACGACAGGTTTAAGGATTAAACACAGCGACAAACCGTGTGAGCGACTCTTTGAATCCTGTGACGGTTCATGAACATGACTCTATAAACAGAATCCCCCTCAAAGTCCGCCAGGTTCGAGTTTCGGGTAAATTTGAAGCTTCAGCATCATTGAGGTGAATTAATCAGTCAGGACGCCATAAGCGGTAAGGGGGGGGGGCGGTGGTGTCCTTGTTGGTGTTGGGAGTGTGTTTGCTTGGGGCTCACAAATTCCTTAATACACCTTAATGAACTGCGAGGGGAAGTGTGTGTGTGTGTGTGTGTGTGTGTGAGATTAACCTTTTAGTATTGCATTAACTATGAATGGGTGCATTAGTAAGTGTTGTCTGTGGGTGCAGCCATGGTTGTGGTGGTGGCATTTTGGGGGCACTTGATCATTTTGATTGTGATTTTGTAACTTTATTGATCTCCAGAAGGAATTTATTCTCCACATCTATTCATTTATTATTAATAATTACAAACCCAATTACAAAAAAAGTTGGGAATTGGAGCAAGTGGAGCTCGCATCTCTGCCACCAGGGGTCGCCACAGCGAGTCGCTGACATTACGATCTGACACGTTTTACATCGGATGCCATTTTTAATGCAAACCTCAACGTTTTGGGCTCAGGACTGGACAATTTATCATCTCTAATTAACCTAGCATCATATACTGCTCTTTACTCTACTCTAACTCTACTCTACTGTAACTCTACTCTTACTCTACTCTACACTAACTCTACTCTTACTCTACTCTACTGTAACTCTACTCTTACTCTACTCTACACTAACTCTACTCTACTCTAACTCTAGTCTTCTTTATTTTACTCTTCTTTATTTTACTCTACTCTAACTCTACTCTACTGTAGCTCTTACTCTACTCTAACTGTACTCTACACTTCTGTAGCTCTTACTCTAATCTACTCTAACTCTACTCTACTCTAACTCTAGTCTACTGTATCTCTTACGCTACTCTACTCTACCCTACCCTACTCTACTCTAACTCTACTCTACTCTTCTTTATTTTACTCTACACTAACTCTACTCTAACTCTACTCTACACTAACTCTACTCTACTCTACTCCACTCTAATTCTACTTTAACTCTACTGTAACTCTTACTCTACTGTACTCTAACTCTACTCTACTCTACTGTAACTCTTACTCTACTGTAACTCTTACTCTACTCTACTGTAACTCTTACTTTACTCTACTCTAACTCTACTCTACTGCAACTCTTACTTTACTCTACTCTACTCTAACTCTACTCTAACTCTACTCTACTGTAACTCTACTCTTACTCTACTCTACACTAACTCTACTCTACTCTAACTCTAGTCTTCTTTATTTTACTCTTCTTTATTTTACTCTACTCTAACTCTACTCTACTGTAGCTCTTACTCTACTCTAACTCTACTTTAACTCTACTGTAACTCTTACTCTACTGTACTCTAACTCTACTCTACTGTAACTCTTACTTTACTCTACTCTAACTCTACTCTACTGTAGCTCTTACTCTACTCTAACTCTACTTTAACTCTACTGTAACTCTAACTCTACTGTAACTCTTACTTTACTCTACTCTACTCTAACTCTACTCTACTCTAACTTTACTCTACTCTACTCTACTCTACTCTACTCTACTCTAACTCTACTCTACTTTACTCTACTCTAACTCTAACTCTACTCTACTCTACTCTACTCTACTCTACTCTACTTTACTCTACTCTAACTCTAACTCTACTCTACTCTACTCTACTCTAACTCTACTGTAACTCTTACTCTACTCTAACTCTAACTCTACTCTACTCTACTCTACTCTAACTCTACTGTAACTCTTACTCTACTGCAACTCTTACTCTACTCTACTCTAACTCTACTCTTCTCTAACTCTACTCTACTGTAACTCTACTCTACTGTAACTCTACTCTACTCTACTGTAACTCTTCTTTATTCTACTCTACCTCTACTCTACTGTAACTCTTACTCTACTCTAACTCTACTCTAACTCTACTCTACCCTTCTTTATTATACTCTTTTCTACTGTACTCTACCTCTACTCCTACTCTACTCTACTCCTACTCTACTCTACTCCTACTCTACTCCTACTCTACTCTACTCTACTCTACTCTACTCTACTCTAACTCTTACTCTAACTCTTACTCTACTCTTCTTTATTTTACTCTAACTCTACTCTACTCTAACTCTACTCTAACTCTACTCTAACTCTACTCTACCCTTCTTTATTATACTCTTTTCTACTGTACTCTTCCTCTACTCTACCTCTACTCCTCCTACTCCTACTCCACTCTACTCCACTCTACTCTAACTCTACCTCTACCTCTAATCTACTCTAATTCTACTCTACTCTACTTTATTCTACTATATTCTTCTGTACTCTACTTCTACTCTACTCTACTCTACTCTAACTCTACTCTATTCTACTCTACTCTAACTCTACCTCTAATCTACTCTAGTTCTACTCTACTCTACTTTATTCTACTATATTCTTCTGTACTCTACCGCTACTCAACTCTACTACCTCTACTCTACTCTACTTTATTCGACTCCACTCTACTCCACGCTACTCTACTCTACTCTACCTCTACTATACTCTACTCTAACTCTTCTCTACTCTGCTCTACTCTACTTTATTCTACTTTACTCTAACTCTACTATACTATACTCTACTTTATTCTACTCTATTCTACTCTACTCTACTTTATTCTCCTCCTACTCCTACTCCTACTCTACTCTACTCTAACTCTACCTCTAATCTACTCTACTCTACTCTACTCTAGTTCTACTCTACTCTACTTTATTACACTATATTCTTCTGTACTCTACCGCTACTCAACTCTACTACCTCTACTCTACTCTAACTCTACTCTAATTTATTCTACTCCTACTCCTACTCTACTCTACTCTAACTCTACCTCTAATCTACTCTACTCTACTCTAGTTCTACTCTACTCTACTTTAACTCTACTCTACTCTACTCTAACTCTACTCTACTCTACCTCTACTCTTCTTTATTTTACTCTACTCTAACTCTACTCTACTCTACTTTACTTTATTATACTCTTTTCTGCTGTACTCTACCTCTACTCTTCTTTATTTTACTCTACTCTAACTCTACTCTACACTAACTCTACTCTACTCTAACACTATTCTTTATTTTACTCTACTCTAACTCTACTCTTCTCTAACTATACTCTACTGTAACTCTTACTCTACTCGACTCTAACTCTACTGTAACTCTTACTCTACTGTAACTCTTACTCTACTCTACTCTAACTCTACTCTACTCTAACTCTACTCTACTCTTCTTTATTTTACTCTACTCTAACTCTACTCTTCTCTAACTCTACTCTACTGTAACTCTACTCTACTGTAACTCTACTCTACTGTAACTCTTACTTTACTGTAACTCTTACTCTACTCTAACTCTACTCTACCCTTCTTTATTATACTCTTTTCTACTGTACTCTACCTCTACCTCTACTCCTACTCTACTCTACTCTAACTCTTACTCTAACTCTTACTCTTACTCTACTCTTCTTTATTTTACTCTAACTCTACTCTACTCTAACTCTACTCTACCCTTCTTTATTATACTCTTTTCTACTGTACTCTTCCTCTACCTCTAATCTACTCTAATTCTACTCTACTTTATTCTACTATATTCTTCTGTACTCTACCTCTACTCAACTCTACTCTACTCTACTCTACTCTAACTCTACTCTACTTTATTCTACTCTATTCTACTCTACTCTAACTCTACCTCTAATCTACTCTAGTTCTACTCTACTCTACTTTATTCTACTATATTCTTCTGTACTCTACCGCTACTCAACTCTACTACCTCTACTCTACTCTAACTCTACTCTACTTTATTCAACTCTACTCTACTCCACGCTACTCTACTCTACTCTACCTCTACTATACTCTACTCTAACTCTACTCTAATTTATTCTACTCTATTCTACTGTACTTTACTCTAACTCTACTATACTCTACTCTACGTTATTCTACTCTATTCTACTCTACCTCTACTCTTCCTCTACTCTACTCTATGTATTGGCTGCCTCTGTGGAAAGACTCTAGCAAGGAAAGTAATTAGCAATGACTGATTTGTCTGCTAGAAGCATTTTGTCTCTAATTTGTATCCGCCCACATGGCAGAAAGAGAAGAGGCAGAAAGAAAGGAGCAACAGTGATGCTGATAGAAGATAGAACGGCAACAGTGATGCTGTTTTGTACAGAATTCAGGCATGTAGAAGTGGCCAAGAGAACTTACACAAGTGCAAGGGAACGGGGAAGAAAGGTGTGTTGTGTGACTTTGAACATGGCATAGATGTTGGTGCCAGTCGGGCTGCTCTGGGTATTTCAGAAACACACAACCATCAGTAGTTTTTACAGAGAATGGTTATAAAGTAGAAAAAAAAACAACCAGTGCTAGCTGCTCTTCTTTCGTGAAAGGTAAAATCGCAGAAGAAGAAAGATGCGTTTTCTATGAAACCTTCACTTCTATGTCTTGAGGACATTAAATCCTGGATGTCTGTAAACTGGACCGCCAGATTGGTGCAGTGGTGAGGTCCTGCTTTTATCACTCAGGGCAGGTGGAGAAGGAGAAGTCTGTTTTAGCACATGAGCTCTTTGAAGCAGTAATCCATGTCTTCATTCCGTCTCGGCTGGATTACTGTAATGCACTTTATTTCAGACTCACCCAGTCCTCCCTCAAACGCCCCCAGTTGGTGCAGAACTCTGCTGCCCGGCTTCTAACAGAGTCACGTAAGAGGGAGCACATAACACTCATCCTGGCCTCTCTCCAACTGGCTGCCCTGTGCATTTTAGAGTTCATTTTAAGATTCTTTTATTTGTTTTTAAATCCTTAAATGGACTCGCTCCGGGCTACTTCTTTGAGCTCCTCCACCCCCGTGTGCCCACACGGTGCCTCAGGTCAGCTGATCAGCTGCTTCTGGAGGTACAGAGGTCCAGGCTTAAGCTCAGAGGGGACAGAGCCTTTTCGATTGAGGCTCCTAAATTTTTTATTAGACAGACCTCTTCACTGTCCAATTTTAAACTAACCTTAAAACCCACTTTTATTCTCTGGCTTTTAATTTAATCTGGTTTTTAATTTAATCTGGTTTTTAATTTAATCTTACAGTTTTATTTGTTTTATTTTAATCGTATATTGTAAGTAATAACAAGTTGTAGTCTGTTCTTTATAAATAAAGTTGAGTTGAGTTGACAAGTCACAAAAATCCAACAAGGACAAGGGGTGGCTCAGTGTTTAAAGGTCCTCGGCCACAGCTGGATCCTTGAGCAAGAACCTTAACCCCTTAACCCTCCCTGTTCCAGCAGCAGCGCAGTACAAATGTCCATTCACTCTGACTTCATTCATTCATTCATTTCTATACCCGCTCAATCTTAGTTTTAGGGTCACGGGGAAGCCGGTGCCCACCCGGCAACTCTGAGCGCGAGGACAGGAACAACCCTAGACAGGGCCCAATCACATTCACACACTAAGGGTCAATTTAGAGACACCAATGAACCCATCATGCATGTCTTTGGAATGCGGGAGGAAACCAGAAAACAGAATAAAAATGATTGAATATTTTTGTGTGCAACAAAGATCTGACATTTAATGTCTGCCTTCTTCTATATATCAACATGGAGTGTGCAGATCTTACCATCCGGGGGTGGGCACTTCTGGCGCTCACAGGTGAAGCATTGGGATGTTTGTTTGTTAGCTCGCCGCTATCAGCTAAACTTTTACCTGTTCCTGAAGAAGCCTATTCCTGGGACCATGTAATTCCTCGTGTGGCATTTTGTTTCTGTCCATACGAACGTAGCTGGGCTACGAGCAGTCTCGGGGTGGCAAAGCAGGGCACCAGTGAGCTTGGTTTTCACCAGTAAGACCATCATGAGATGTGGTTCATTATTTGTGCATCATTATTTAATCCCCTTGTTTAATTAGGGTCAATTTTGGCACCATTTAGAGGGGTCCGAGTTTATTTGGTAACGCTAAAGAAAAGAAGCCTGAGCATGTGGCATACCCATACTCACGGAAACACGTGTCGAAGTAAGACGTCTTGTTGTGTGTGTATTGTTCTGACGTCTCGTCCCTGCTCCCCAGGTAATACTCAGTGATTAAATGCACAAAGAAAACCCAGGAATCCTTTGATCTCAGCTCGAGATTTCACATCGACTCTCGACATGGAGATCTCACATCGACCACTGATTCAATCATTCTCTGCACAAAGAGCGAGGCTGGGAACGTGGCCAGCTGCAGGTGCTCTGCTTTTGTTGGCCATAGACTATACATTGCACAACCTTAGACTGTTCAGAGCTGTCCGCGTTCCCAGAAGATGTCGCGGTCCAGCTGCTTTAGAACTTAGAGAGCTCTCGTTCCTCAGCGGCCGGCATGTTTACATAGAGAGAGGGAGAATAAGAGAGAAAATGAGTGATAGAGTGATAGAAGAGTAATTAACAAGCAATAATGGTGAAGGTTTAGCTGATAGCCGCAAGCTAACAAACAAACATCCCAACGCTTCACCTGTGAGCCGGAAGTTCCCACACCCGGATGGGAAATTCTACACACTCCATCACAGTTTCTTTCCAGGTTGTTAATCTTTTATAACCCAAATGAGGATGGGGTTCCTCTCTGAATCTGGTTTCTCTCAAGGTTTCATCCTCTTAGCATCTCAGGGAGTTTTTCCTTGCCCACTGTTGCCAACCGTCTTGCTTGTTGGGAAAAATCAACCTTTTTAGGCTGCACGGATGAGTTTGCTTTCTCCAGTGCCCTCTGTTTGGCTTGAAGTCCATGCTACGATGTTGTACATCGAGGTTATTGTAAGTCATCAACATCTTCAGATTCCGTCAATGTCCATCAAACTATCACATGTCCATTGTAACGTAACCCGCGGGATTTGATGTGGTTCAGTAGGTCCTTTTCTGTTCTGTCCATCTTGTAGATTTGCTCAGTAGTCACCATCTTCGTCCATGAGATCCTCATTATGTTGGCACAAAAGCCTGAATCTGTCTGTCTTCTGTCTTTCTTCAGTGTCCAGGCTTCACATTCATATATGGCTACTGGCCAGTCCAAGGCGTTACTCAGTCGTAGCTTGGCGTTAGTGCTAATTGGTTTTTTTTTTTTAATATCTTTGTCAATTTGTCTGTCTTCAGTGTTGGACATTCATTTGTGAGTGGACATTCAGATGGTCCACCCGGCAACTCTGGTCCACAAGGGCAGGAACAACCCTAAACAGGGGACCACTCCATTGTACAGCACATACCCACACACATTCACACACAAGGGCCAGTTTAGAGGCACCACTTAACCCTTTGGAATTCAGGGAGAAACCGGAGAAAACCGGCACAAACACGGGGATAACATTCAAACTCCACACAGAGACGAACCCAGGTCCTTCTTTGCCATCCACTGTGCCACCGTGCCGCTGTTACTATACCAGATCACCCGCCACTGCCAAAGATCCAACGTTTGCATTAATTTGTGTAAAATTCCACGGTATATTAATAATTATAATGATGGCGGCGGCACGGTGGTCCCCGTGTGTTCATGCGGTTTGTCTCCGGGTGTCTGTATGCCCTGTGATAGATTGGCGCCTAGTCTAGGGTTGTTCCTGCTTTCTCACCCAGAGTTGCCGGGTGGGCACCGGCTTCCCCGTGACCCTAAAACTAGGATTAAGTGGGTATAGAAAACGAATGAATGAGTGAATGAATGAATGAGTGAATTATTATAGTTCGAACCCTCAGAATGAAATCGGATCAAAACCAAACTGAAGATCCTCACGATGTGATCAATTCGAACCTCAGAATTAAATGGATACTGTGTAAAAGCTTGGTACTTGAACCTTGGTGCTCTACGAGGCTAATGCCAACCTTTTAGTCTAAAAAAAGAGATACCATTAACAACCTTAATATATCCATGCAGTGACTCAGTATGCATCCTGACGCCGCAGTGCCAGTGCCAGTCTCTTGTGCGAGACGCTATATCCCTGTGCTTAGCCGAGTAACTGACGGGTGCAGTATCTAAAGCCTGGTTAATGGGACGGTCGAGCACTTGATCCACTTCCCTGACCCCAGCTGAAACATAAACAGTGAAAGTGAAAGGACAAAGCAGCTTTCGCTACGAGACACGGTCAGATATTTAGATTTCAGAAACATTCCCGCGTCCCAAGATTATTTAGAGATTTATAGAATACTCATTCATTTAATCCACACTTAGTCCACACACTTTCCCACCCTGCAACTCTGGCACAAGGGCAGGGACAACCCTAGACAGGGCACTAATCCACTATAGGGCACACACACACACCACACAGTCACACACTAAAAATGAAATTGGAGACAAAAATTAACCTAGCATGCTTTTATTCGGAATGCAGGAGGAAACCTGTATGAACACAGGGAGAGACCATCCAAGTTCTTCTTACTGTGAGGCGACAGTACCACCCTCTGCGCCACCCTGCCGCTCCTATTATTATATTTACTTGGTTAGTTTGTATTTTTGTGGCCAGTCGTAGTTTTGCGGTTAAGGAACATTGAAGACGTGTAATTTGCTGACCGTATACAGTATATAATATAATCACCTGAAATGCCGTTACCTTGCCATAACTATAATGAGGGTTGGCATTTATCACCGTTGTGACGGCAATATGGCTGCTTACGTAGCGGCATGTGAACTTACACACTGTTTGCTCTGTGATTGGACGAAAGCTTACTGGTGGACTGGACATGCTCTGGACATGTCTTGTTTAAGGGTATTAGGGACTTTTTTGTTGGTTCCTAGCGAACACTGACTATCTACCATCCTGGTTCCTAACATCCGATGGCGTGGCACGAGCTGATCGACTCTGCCCTCATTGTTGACGATGCGGCTATACTTCTTTTCTTATTTTGTGAGTTGTAGCTGCAATATCGCTGCCAGCTCATGGAGGGGCATATGCACTTGCACACTGCTTGCTCTGTGAGGAAGGAGGAAAGCGAACAGGTGGAATTAATTAATAATTGATTCTTTATTGATCCCTGTAGGGAAATTCTCTCTCTGCATTTAACCCATCCAGGGCTGAACACCTGGAGCAGTGTGCTGCACTCTACTGGGGCACACAGGGAGCAGTT
>JAOUQV010315058.1:0-12950 GCA_028565295.1 Aspidoras spilotus
CTGGTATATCACCCATAATGTTGTGTGCATTGCAATATTTTGAGCAAAACTGTGCTCTTACCCTGCTAATTGAACCTACACACTCTGCATTTACTGGTGCAATGTGCAATTAGTGAAGATTGGCCACCTTGTCCAATTTAGCCATGAAACCTTCCACACTAAAATGACAGGTGTTTCAGTTTCATTGTCTAACCGTTGTATATAGCTAAGTCTGAGGGGAAGATCGTCATGTTTTGAGTGTTTGGGGAAAAGCTCAAGCCAAGTCTAAGGTAGAGAATGACATTTAACTGATTTACAGTGATTAACACATTACATTACTTGTGTTTAACTATAAAGCTTTAAAGTGCAGGATAAACCTGCAAGCAACAGAATACTATCTACCTGACTGACTTCACTTGCTAGTGGCAATATACACTTAAGGAATCGAGTTTATATGTTAGCTAAGGTTTCTGATTTGTAGTATGGGTAAGCTGAGAATGCTGCATACAAGATGCCATATGTCGGATATACATCAACTTATGATTAAAATGTTTAGCTTTGGGCCACAACTCTTAATAAGAAAATAGCCTAAAACTAAATTGCGTAGGTGTCACCCACCCTAACTCCCTGAATAGGTGTATATATTAGGATTAGTGAGTATGGATGTCATCTGAGAATAGGAGAATCCCATTTTACAGGTTCCAGAAGAAAGTCTTGATCATGCACTAAATAGAAAACCAATAAGTGCAGACATCTTCGACAGACAACGCTTCCTGTTTCAGACAGGAATGAAACCAGCACCGGGTTTGGCAGAACCTCCGGAGTATCGTATAAAATGTAGCTTCTAATTTTAGATCGGTGAGAAAGGTGCTGGGATCTCCTTCCACTAACAGGCTCATAAATAAGCGGATACACCAGCTCAGTGAAGAGAAGTGTCCGGGGAGGGGAGTGGAGGCAAGACGGGATGTGAGAACTGTGTGGCACCCAGTGATTTCACTGGAAATTGAGATGTTAACCTGCTGAATTCTTCTGCTGGGGCAAGGTTAATAGAGATAGGGGTTATACCATAGTCATATGGCTTTGCCCTATACTGAGGTATAATATAATAATAATTGGGTGTTATGGTGGTGCACTGTTAGTACTGTCGCCTCGCAGCAAGAATGGCCCGGATGGGGAGACCTAGGAAACGTCTGTGTTGAGTTTGCATATTCTCCCGGTGTTGGCGTGGGTTTCCTGTGAGTACTCAATTTTCCGCCATCAGTCCAAAGACACGCATGCTAGGTTTATTGGAGATGCTAAATTGTCTTAAGCGGGCAAGGGTAAACTTTATGCCAACAGGGATCGCCACAGCGAGCCACTCGCATTTCCAATCTAGCACATGGCTTAAGCCGGAAGCCCTTCCTGATGCAGAAAAGCCAAAAGATAAAAAATAAAGAAATAATAATAACAAGTACAACTTATATCATGCCTTATACAAGTACATACTTATGATCACTTTACAAATGAGGAATTCATATGTAATGTTATTATAGTTGTCGTTTCAGACAAGAATCAGGTTCGGATAAAGCATTTTTGACAAGTACGATCATGCATATGAGTAACAATCGTCAATATCTGTGCTCGTGCAGAGGGAAAATTCTTACTGGATAACTGACTGTCTTCACACTCTGCGATTGGCCAGTCACACAGAGCACCCGCCCCTCCCTATAGACACCTCTCTGCACGCAACATAGACGATGCATTTGACAAGACCGAGTTGAAAACAGTGTGTTGCGCCGGCCACTGCCTCCACTCCGGTCTCCGTCGGCTTTTGCTTAGTTTGACTGGTGATATAAAGTCATTTGGAAAACTTTGCTCGTACTGAACGCAATGATTTTGAAAATAAATACAGTGAACAAGGCTGACATAATGTTTCCATTTGCCATCACTGGAAGTTTACAGATCATTAAAAAAAAACACGTACACACATATAGCCAAACACACAAAGTAGCCAGTCCTGGTCCTGGAGTGCCGAAGTCCTGCAGAGTTTTACGTTTTCCATGCTCAGGCACACCTGATTCAACTCAGCTCTTAATTGCCAGGTTTAGTATGTTTGTTAGAACAGAGAAATCTGCAAACTGTGCAGGACATCAGCACTCCAAGACTAGGATTGCCTACCCCTGCCTTAGCCTATTTATATTGTATGTGGCTGCATGTTGAGTAGGACAACTCTTGTTCATGGCAGTTGTATTCATTCATGCCTGTAAAAATATTTATGATCCGAGTATCCGTTCTGTAAATAGTTCTCTTAATTTTGTCAAAAACATTGATTGAATGTCAATTCTGAGACTGTTCTGTTAATAGTTTTCAAATAAACAATACATATAGCAACTTCCGATCAATCCATATCAATTTCAGACTTAAAATTATGCACCGATTTAAGCCACACCCACATCGGGTTAACCCACACCTCGTCCCCGCCCACTTCGAGTACAGATACGGATACAGATAATTTAGATGGTTGAACCGATACAGATAGTGTTGTACTCACTCATCCCTATAATGTAATGTGATGTTGCTGGGAAACTCCAGGGGTTGGATTATTTTCAGTGTTTTATAAATAATCTTGCTGATATCCTGATATCCTGTCCCAAATCATGCACCAAGATGCATCTGTAAAACCTCTACTCTATAATTCTTTCCTGTGTGGATGAGAGGAAGATTACAATCCGGTGGAGGGGTCAAAGAGAAATGTTGATGATTATCACCTAAAGGATTGAAACAATGGACCTTGTTGATGAAGACACAAGACTAAAACAATGCGAACAATAGAGAACTTCCCTGTTTGGAGCAAGATGCCTCATAAAAACCCTGTTTCCAATTCAAGGCAGCACTATTAACATCTGAGTCACAGGTGGCTATGGGGGCGAGGGGCCCTCCAGAACGACCAAGGTGATGACCCTGTCGTAACCCCTTTGCTTTGGTTAAATTGCACCATCCTTTCTATGCAATATTTGTTGAGTCGTGAAAAGGTCAAGAGCTCCCAGGATATTACAGCCCAGGGTATTATAACCCTTATCGTGTGATCTCTGTTGGTGAATCAGTCCTCGGGGTTAATAATTATCTGTTGGTGGATCACTCATGTGGATGGTAACAATGATCTTGTTCGTGGGGTAATAATGATCTGTGATTGTGGATCAATAATGTGAAAGGTAACAATGATCTCTGTTTGTGGATCACTCATGTGGAGGGTAATAATGATCTGTTTGTGGATCACTTGTGTTGAGGGTAATAAAGATCTGTTTGTGGATCACTCATGTGGAGGGTAATAATGATCTCTGTGGATCACTTGTGTTGAGGGTAATAAAGATCTGTTTGTGGATCACTCATGTGGAGGGTAACAATGATCACAGATTCATGGTTGATGGTTGGTTGATCAGAAAAGCCGAGCATTAAACTACCTACTGTGGTAATACTGTTGGATGGCACACTGTCCTACTTAGAAACCTTATCCACATGCCAGCCTTCTCTAATCCATTTTAAAAACAAATGGAGCATGAACCGACCACAGCCTACACTTAAAATGTCACAAACAAACTGCTACCGTCTGACCGCATATTACCCCTTTTGGTGCACTTCCGGTGCGCTTCATTAACGTGTTAGCTCGATATTGTGTCGCAGTCTTGTGCCCACAATTCAGGAAAAAGAACTAGAAATCCTCCATTTCGAAGATTTCTTGAGAAGTCCAGTGAAATATTGGACATAGGAATTCTGGGTAATTTGTACAAAATGAAAGTCATTACTGAAGAGATTGTTAAGTGTGTTTCCTGAATGATCACGCTCCCATGAGAGGGTCTATAAATAACACAAAAAGGACAGAGGAAAAAGACAGAGCGAGAGAGAGCAGGGGGGAAGGGGGGAAGAGAGAGAGAGAGAGAGCAGATGGAGGAGTATGAATAAAGAAAGTCAACCTTTACTTTGAAGAAAAAAAAACGATTATGATGAAAGGACGATCTTCCAAACACACACACACACACACACACAGAGAGAGAGAGAGGGATGATATTAATAATTAGAATGGTTGTTTTTATAGCAATGTCTTATACAGTACATTAGACCTTGACGGTTGCCATGTCTGTGAATAATCCCCATTCTACAAATGTCAAATATGGATAGCTGAATATGCATTTCCTTTCCAAACAGGAATTCGGAGCCATCACCTCACTAAAGAGCTTTACAGCCACTAACAATCGGGATACACTGTGCTACAGCGCCATCAACTCTAATAAAACTTGCCAATAGCTCAATGAACTAACTACAATGACTCATCACTGGATAAGGAACACATAGAAGGTTGTATGTGACCATTGATAAACTGACGGAAATGACCGATAATTAACATCCTTTGGTATACTGCGGAAACTTTGGTAACTTTCACTGCGGTTCACTTAGAGCCAGAAGGTGTGGTGCTGGTTTTTCAGCAAATTCTGCACTTGTGTATCAAGAGTGGAGGAACCATTAACAAACACCCAGTCGAAGGTCACACAGCAGCTGGAACACGTGTAGAGGATCTGAGAGACTCTCGGCAAATCTGGAGGAGATGCTGCAGCGGACACAAGTCTATTTGCATACGTTGGATGTTCAACACCTTGTGGAGTTCGCGTGGTGTAATTAATGAAAAACTTGACCAACCTGTTATTAACCGATTGTTTCTAATCCAGTGACTTAAATTACGAATAGTAAAGATTTACAGAGTATCTAAAATAATCTGACACCGCTCTTCTCTGGCAGTGTCCGAAATGGCATACTTGACTACTACCAAGCAGCCTGTAGCCAGCAAGTACTAATCAACTGCAACCTGCCATATTACAAAAACTCTGACCCCAAAATGTCACGCCAGGTGAATTAAGGGATATGTTGTACTCAGATAGTGTCCTGGAGATGCACATTAGCAATCTCTCCCAACACTAGTAGTGTGAAAAAGTTATATGTTTGCACGCGGTGGAATAGGTCCGCCGCATTTAACCCATCCGTGCAGTGAAACACACATACGTATATACATACAAGCAAAGTGAGCACATGTGCCCGGAGTGGTAAGCTGTCTCCCAAGTGCCAGGGAAGCAATCGGAGATTAGGTGCCTTGCCCAAGGGCACCAGGAATCGAACCGGGGACCTTTCGGTCATCAAGTTGGTTCCTAAACCCAAAGCTACAAATGTCACACATCCGGGAGCATTTTCGCAAACTACTCAATGCATACTTGGATGAAAGTACGTCGTTTCTGGGGCAGCCTTTGGTTTTTATTCTTACTAAACCCACATGTTTTTATCTCCTCAACATTTCCATTCATCTCTAGTTGATATGGCATTAACTTTTTCACTTTGGCTTTGTTCAATTTGCTATATACTGTACATTCATTCATATTCTATACCCGCATAATCCTAGTTTTAGGGTCACGAGGAAGCCAATACCCACCCGGCAACAATGGGCGCAAGAGCAGGGACAATCCTAGACAGGGAGCCAATCCATCATAGGGCGCACACACAAAATCATACAAATGGGCAATTTAGAGACACAAATTAACCAATAATGCATGTGTTTGGAATTCAGGAGGAAACTAAAGAACCTTGATTAACCCACTCAAAACACGGGGAAAACTCACCCCAACCCAGGATCTTCTTGCTGTAAGGCCACAGCACTATCCACTGTGCCTCAAGTTATTATTATTATTATTCATTTATTCATTCATTATCTTCTCCTTAATCCACACAGTGATGCAGGTCAGCCAGAACCAACCAACCAACTCTGGGCACAAGAGCAGGAACAACCTAGACAGGATGCCATTCCATGATAGAGCTCATACATTTGCAAACTGCAGGCCACTTTAGAGACACCAATAAATGTGCATGTCTTTGGAATGGAAACCTTGGCATGAAAACAGGAGAACATGCAAACTCAACACAGCAACTTACCAGGTCGTCCCACCCACTGTGAGGTGACAGCATTATCTAGTACCCACTGCACATATTATTATTATTTTTATGAAACCCAGCAGCCTGGGCAGACTGGTGGAGCAGTAAAGCCTCTTAGCAAGAAAGACCCGTATGTCCCCGGGACATTCCTGTGAGAAGTTTGCAGGTTCTCTCTGTGTAAGGGTACTCTGGTTTCCACCCACAGTCCAAAGACATGCATGCTTGGTGAATTTTAGCTATCAATGCTGAAGATCAATAAATAAGCAAACCCAGTAGTCTTTAATTCACTGGTTAAACTAGTACGGGATTAGTTATTGCAAATTTCCTATCCTTAACCCCGCCCACTGTAAATCTGAGGGCTCTGTAAAATAATATTTATTCACTTTATATTAAAAGTGTAAAATTCCTGGCCCGTCAATTGCATGACGCAGTTATCTGCTTTAAATCTGGGTACAATCGCACAAATATGTCTTTGGTGCTACACTCCAACTCTCACACTGCCCGTCTTACCTCACATTTCTCCTGTCGTCTTAGCTTGTGTCACTGAACGACTCCATAACCTTCAACATCGAACAAAAAAAGCAGACGCCTGTAAAACAGCCAGAGCAGGCTTAAAGGGATTTAAAGAACACAATATATAAAAAAAAACACAGGAAGCGTTTGGAGCAAAGGTGTGAGAAAGAATGCTATTAAAATTACACTCTGGTACACACTCGGTACGTTTCTTGGGATTTGTTGATTGCTGCTTCATTATCTTTATACACCCCCAGTTGAAGAAAAACAGGTCTATTACAGTACTATGCTAATACCACCACCATGTTCTACAGATGAAATAAGGTAATGCAGCTGATTTAAACCCAAAAGATCTATTTGGTCTCATCCAGAATACATCGTTCCAGGAGCTTTCTGCTTTGTCCATGTGATCTTTGGATCTTTTTGGAGATTAGTGGCATTCCCTTTGTAATCCAGCTATGAACACCATTGGGTCAGCCAGGGCTTAATGGATATGGTTAATTGCTGGGGACCAAGAGATCGCTTGTTTGAACTCCACTCTAGGCAGGTCATGGCTGAACTCAACTGCTCCCTGTGCGCCTCAATGGGGCAGTGTACTGCTCCAGGTGTTCAGCCCTGGACGAGTTAAATGCAGAGAAAGAATTTCCCTTCTGGGATTAATAAAGTATCTATTATTAATATTGTTGTTATTCAGTTTTCTCCTGGTGGTGGATTCATAAACATCAACCAATGTGAAGTTACCCCGAGGTCATTTGCGACCTTGCGTAATGTCACACCCATCTTCTCCTAGCATGATTTTCTGTTGGTGGGATTTTTTGTTTCCAATTTGCAAATGGTCCCCAACCATATGTCTTTAATAAAGATGTAATAAGTCTATTCGTAGCCAATAAGAAGACTTGATAAAAAGACGTGAGATTATAAGTCAGGTGATTTTTTCAGCATTGGTCATTTATTTAATCTGTTTTCAGATAAAAATCAGTTCGGTTGCCATTTAATTCATATTTAAAAACAGTTTATTGCTTCACCAGTTTGCTTTCAATGTTAAAATAATGAAGTGTCTCGTCGACAGCCAGTTAAAGACGTGATGTAATTTTCCAGCATCTCTCCTAATAGGTGAAAAATGAAATAAGTGGATAAAATAATACATAACTGAAGGAATGAATGCATTGGAGATTACATTAGGTATGGTGTGGGGAAGAAATAGGACATGTTGTAGGGCAGAATGGGGCACATAACGATAGGGTTCGAGCTTTTGAAAAAAATGAGCATGTGTGTTGATAAGTAATTAGCAAAGACCTGTATTTTAATTAAATCCAGGGAAACTGTGAGCATGGTCTATATCCGTGTTCACATTGACCATGGGTGCGATTTTGACCTTTTGTTCTGTGAACTCTCTCACACACAGGTGCGTTTCTTCACAAAAGTGAAATCGAGTTTCAGGTTAATGCTTTGGCCATAGCATGAGTGTGTTTATGAGGCACTTTCCGGTTCCTGACTGTGACGGAGACATGTGACATCATGAAGCCAATTGATCCACAATTCAGTGGAAAGGTTTACAGCTTGTCTTATACATACAATCCCTTATATAATCAATCCACAGAAGATGCACTGGACAGTGGTGACTTTACAAACACATGGATACAAGAGGGTCAGCGTACAGAATTTAAACCTGAGCTAAACGCCGTCGCTGCCCAAGAACAAGATAATCTGCTTTTTGAACTTGAGATCATTCCGAATCGAATGCTGTGGGAACGGCACCTGGAGTGGGCGACCAGCTAACCACTAATTGCTCCGCAGTCAGACAGTAATGCTAATCCTAATACCCAATCCCACGCCAGGCTTGCATTCCTAGCAAACCTCAAAAGGATTCCCACCCACTGTTACGAGCTGTGACTTGTACCCAGGTACTGAATCACAATAGCAACAACTTGAATGGCACAGACTTACACAACCCTAATGCATTCATTCATTCATTCCTAAAGCTATTCCTTCACCAACAAGGAGATTTGTGCAACTGCTTACTATGAATGTAGGGTTAAGCATCAAGTCGATGGAACAACACGAATTCTTATTGAGCACTGAAGGGCTTCCAGAGGTGGTGCAAGTGTTTTTTTCCCACAGCTAAGAGAAATGGCAGTGCATTCGTTGGCTACATTTATTTTACTGTTATAAACACGGTGGATAGTGCTGTGGCCTCACAGCAAGAAGATCCCAGGTTCGAGCTCCGGGTAGGCCGGCTTGGGAAATTTCGGTGTTAAGTTTGCATGTTCTCCAAGTGTTCGCTCGGGTTTTTATCGGGTACTCCGGTTTCCTCCTGCATTCCCAAGATATGCATCATAGATTAATTGGTGTCTCCAAAATAGCCGTTATTGTGTGAATGTGTGAGATTTTGTGTGCGCCTTATGATGTACTGGCGCCCTGTCCAGCGATGTTTCTGCTCTCATGAACCGAGTTGCCGTGTGGGCACCGCCTTCTTCGTGACTCTATGAATGGATTGGATTTTAAACAGCTTTAATTTGGTCCAGAAACTTCTGGATGCTCACGTATACCGAGACACGTCACAACAAATTACCCCAGAGATCGCATGCTTCTTCCATTTTTAACACGTTTCTCAGTTTCATAATAAGAGAGCTAGAGTGCGGTGATTTTACACACATTCATTCATTATCTTATGCTTAATCCACACGGGGTCACTGGCCAGCCGGTGCCTACACAGCAACTATGGAAGCAAGGGCAGGAACCACCCTAGACGGGTACTACTCCATCATAGTGTGCACACAAATACATTTAGACACTAAGGGCCACTTTAGAGACGCCAATAAACAAGCATGTCTTTGTAATGCAGGAGGAAACCGGAGAACCCAGAGAAAGTGGGTAGAGCTGTCACCTCATAGCAAGAAGGACCCAGGTGGAGTGTGGAGTTTTCGTGTTCTCATATTGTTTGCTTGTGTTTCCTCAGAGTGCTCTGGTTTCCTCCTGTATTTAAAAGACATGCATACCAGGTGATTTAGAGATGCTAAATAGAAATGGTGAAGGTTGCGTCAGGAAGGGCATCTGGCTTAAAGCATATGCCAGATGGGCAATGTGGGTGAATGACTGTGGCGACACCTGGTGGCAGGGAAAAGACAAAGGACAAAATAAATTTTTAAAAAGGTGTTATTTTTTGCAGATTCAAGTAAATTAGCCGCTACATCTTGGGAATTCTGACACTGTTCTTCTGGAGACTTGGCTAAACAAACAAGATGATGCTCAGCAACGTTAAGGGCGTGAGAAATGCTGAGCCAGATGGTTACATGCTCTTTCAGAGAGCTCCATTTCCCCTTGCAGCACTTCTCCTTAGCATGACCTTAACCCCAGCTTCCACACGCAAGGCAAGGTAAAGCAAATATGCATAAACACAAATGGGGTGGTATGACGGGATTAAGCCTGCGGGGGCTGGACGAGACGGCATGGAGGCGCCACGCCAATGGCGCACTTAATGAGAGGCGGAGAAATGGGAACGAGGTTTGTCGGGGCTTATAGAGGTTCAGAAGGTCAGGGGCATTCCTTTCATGCTTTAGCATGAGTTTTAAGCGGTGGAATGCAAAACCACCGAGTAGGACATTCTGCTAGGATATACACAGAATGATCTCTGGATTAGGACATAGTAGGTGACTAGTAGGTGGTGGTTACGTCACAACTGGCTCTCGTATAAGGCGTATATCTGTCCACTGTACAGCATAAGGCAACATTCAGCAGCTATGGGTAAAGAGAGCGAGTTTGACTGCAGAGAGTGTGCCGCTGAACTTGTGGGCTGTTCCAGTACTGCGGTATCATGGGTGTACCAAGAGTCATAGACCCATCAACATACAGTAAATCCTGATGAAGGTCACACCACAGGTGGCCAGGTTTATTAGGAGACGGTCAAACTAGCGAGGCGAGCTGACGGAGGTACTGTATCAGACATGGGTCGACTTGCGTATGGCGGAGTGTTCCTACGCCAGAGATAGATTTTTTCTGCCTAATTACAACATGGATGTTGATGGATGAGTTGCGTATGGAAAACAGGACGGTACATACATTTTATACATCCAGGAATTCCTGTTCTGTACCAGGAACCAGAGAGAAATGTAAAGAATGGACAAACGACATGGTGAAATGGACAAATGGTTTGGGGGGGTTAGGGTGTTTAGGGCGGGGGTGGATATTTGAGATAGGAAAAGAAATGAATGATTTCCTAACAGGTGGACCCAGGATGCAGTTTACCTCCCGACTCTGGACAGTATTGGGTTTCTGAGCCACCTACGGAACCCGGGACATCATTCAAAGCCCACCATACACCATACATTTTTTTTGTGTCAGGGTGATACATACAACATATAACAGGGCCTCTTTCAAATGAATCACCGTGCAGTTTTCTTACAGGAATTTTTTTCTGCTCGTTCATGTCTTTATTTCACCACTATAAAATATTCCAATGTGTCACATGTGTGAAACGCTCGAGAGTCAGATCCCAATCTGCATTTGTGCTAAAGCTAAATTTAGATACAAGCGGTGAGGTCGTAGAAGGATGACCCGCTCTTATACATACATAGAGGCGCTGGCGTTCTGAAGGACACATTACCTGATGTCAGAAAGCATGCAAACACAATTCCTAGCATCTTCACCGTCAGCAAACACACACACACACACACAGCACTAAATACATCAACCACTTTACACTGAACCTCTATTATGTTTATAGGTGAATTGGAGAACGTCCGGTGCTATGAAGATGAAAGGGTAAACCTTATAGAAACTTCCTAATTATATCATTTCTGTTTTGCGACGATGTTCCATTGCATAAAGAGCTTCAGAAAAAAAAATGAACTGAATTGAAGATTGCGTTAGGAAAGGCATCCGGCATGAAACATGCACCGGCTCGGAATTGTGAGTGACTCACTGTGGTGACCCCTGGAGGCAGGGAAAAGAATCTTTTTCAATATTTGTCTATATGAAACAAGCTTAGACAGACAGTATGGAGGATAAATAAATACACAGACAGACAGACAGACAGATATACAAAGAGAAAGAAGGATAGATAGACAGCATGTAAGATAGATAGACAATCACTTAGACATGCAAACTCTCCACCTCACTCTGCCATCTACTTTTTCTGCTCTCGCTCCAGTTACTCCTCTTTGGATTTCCTCTCTGCCTCCTGCATGGCAGCTCCATCTCTAACATCGTCCTACCAATATATTATACACTGTACCTCCTCTGCACAAACCATTTCCCAAATGTCTTCCAATTTTCCAACCTGTGCTGTCCCTCTAATGTTCTTATTCATAATCTTGTCCATCCTGGTCACTCCTAACGAGAACCTCAGCATCTTAAGCTCTGCAAACTCCAGCTCTGATTCCCGTCTCTTAGTCAGTGCCATTGTCTCCAAACCATACAAGGCAGGTCTCACTACTCTCTTATAAACCTTTCCTTTCACTTTTGCTGAAACCATTTTCTCTCATATCACTCCTGACACTTTTCTCCATCCACTCCATCCTGCCTGTACTCTCTTCTTCACCACACTCCTCATTGGACAGTTGATTCTAAGTACCTGAGCCCCTGAACATTTGTGACCAATTCTCCCTGTATCCTGACTGTTCTACCAGTCTCCCTTTCATTCAGTAATGTTTGTAAATCTAGACTCATGAGTTAAAATTCTTTACTTCGTTATCTTTTCGTTTGAATAGTATCAATGTCAGTCACTAGGTGTGGTCCGTCAACGGCTAGGAAACTAGCCCTTGCCATTAAAGATCATCAGCTGTGTCACTGCACCATTCATGGACTAACAATAGAATAAAAGTCATGTCAGATTCAATGACGAAACAGAACAAAATCATAAAGGTGAGCATTAGAAGAGCACAAATCATCTCTCCAGCATCTCTACAAAAAAAGGGTGATTCAGAGCATTTCACATTCAGTTTCCTGTACAGAGTACAGCTTGTGAAAAGGCAGGAGTTCGAACCGAGCGCTCTCAGAGTCGTCCCTTTTATACCTGTAATATGAACACAATGTTATTTTTAGACTCGAGGGATTGTGTATTTCTAGCCATTGTGTATGGAGAAGGCTGGAAAATAAAAGGGATGCTTTTCCAGAGAGATGCTGTACCCTTTAAAAAAAAGAAAGTGCTGGAGCAAGCTGTGATATATTAGTTACAATGACACACAGAGCTAACACTGGTTTTTGGCCTCCAGAGCTATTTTTGACAAGCAGAATGCTTTGGTATAGAAAACGAGCAAAAGTGGAAGATTTACAGTATATGATGTTAGGGTGTGGTTCTATAAAAAGAATCAAGCAACAATAATTATTAATGATAATAGTAATAATTTTTCAACCTGTGCTGTCCCGCTGATGTTCTCATTCCTAATCCTGTTCATTCTTCACTCCCAACAAGAACCTCATCATTTTAATCTGTGCCACCTTCAGCTCTGCTTCCTGTCTCTTAGTCAGTGCCACTGTCTCCAAACCATACAACAAGGCTGGTCTCACTA
>JAOUQV010315125.1:0-12943 GCA_028565295.1 Aspidoras spilotus
TGGTTCCTCTCAAGGTTTCTTCCTTACTTCCTCAGGGAGTTTTTTTCTTGCCACCGTTACTCATCTGGGATAAAAAATTGTCTCTTTGGGGCAGTCGTAGGCTTGTGGCCTTGCGAATGCAAGGTCCCAGTTCAATACCCAGTACCACTTAGCCACGGCTAAAGAGCCTCAGGGGAAGGCACCTGAGCTCTGTCCAGTGCGGTCACTGCTCCGGGAGCGTGTACTCACTTCACCAATTTGCATAAAATACTTGTGTTTCACTGTGCAGATGGGTTAACATGGAAGACAAAATCCACTGTGTGCAAGCATAGTGGCAAATATTAATAGCATAGTTTCACTTCATTTAATAAGGGTCACATATTCCGAAAAAATTGGTTTTGAAAGCTCTGAAAGCTTAAACTAAGACTAGGTTGGAGGTGGTGTTTAGAAATGTCAGTGACCCAGTTCTTTTTTATGTCATAATCCTAGTTGAGTCATTATGTATTTGAGTGTGGTCATAGACAAGTGTTGACTAGCAGGCTCACAGTCTTTGCAGGTTAAGAGCAATGTTAAAAGATCAGAATCAGTTTTATGGTTCCTTGTCTGCATATTTCTGAACCCAAATACAGAGTTTACAGTGTTTATTGCATTGACTATATTAAATTATTTTGCACTTTTTCTTATTTAAACATATTTCTTTTTATGTTGTAAAATAATTGTATGCTGCAATAAGGTGAGATGATGGCACAGTGGGTAGTGCTGTCATCTAACATCAAGAAATTTCATTGAAGCTGCATTTTAATGGGATATCATCAAATGTATCACCATGGGAACATTTATTCATTTACTTCTGCTTAATCTCTGCAACTCTGGGCACAAGGGCAGGAACAACCCTAGACAAGGTGAGGAGTCCATCGTGGGGCACACACACAGTCACACAAACATTCACACATTAAGGGCCACTTTAGAGACATAATTTCTCCAAACATGCTTGTCTTTGAATGCGGAAAGAAAACTGGATCACCCAGAGAAAACAAATGCAAACTTGGGGAGAACATGCAAACTCCACACAGAAGTTTCTCTGGTCGACTTTCGTGCTGTGAGACAACACGACTACTGCGCCACTGTGCCACCTTCAGCATGGGAACACATATAGAAAAGTATTAAAGCCGTCACCTCTTTTCTGTATATAAAAGCATCTTAAACTCACAGCTGAGCAAAGGTCATGTGAGTTTAGTTTGATCAGTATCCATCAGTGGCTTCAGCACCTTGTTTATCCTCTGCCACATCATATAACTGTGCCCAGTTTGTGGTTTATTCTGTTCTGATGCCAGCCAAATCTCTGCACTGAGATTTTTGTAGCCACTTCCAGTTTCCAGCCACAAGCTGCCAAAAGCAATTAGTGCCAATGTAGCCTATTTGTTAGTACACAGAACTTGTCGTCTATTTTTAGTGCATATCCAGCCACGATGTCCAGGCATACAGTATAAGGCAATTTATACTAGGATTTCAAAATTTTGAAGCAATACATCACACTGTATAAAGGAAGTTATTGATTTGTGATGAACACAAATCTATAGCTAATCAAACCTCAGCTAACTAATTAAAAGGAAATTAACTTTTATTAATACCCTGCTGTCACCCTAGTGTATTCCCCAATAATAGTAAATAAAAAAGCATATGCTAGAAAAACCTCCATATTGGACAGTGAATAGGGGCATTGTGATGACCATGTACTAACAATGGGTCTTATTCTATGAATCAGTCAAGCCTGGAGCCATTATAAATAAATGTATTACTTTGACTAATATTTTTATTTATGCCCAGTTCTCATCTCAATCCAATTCCCTTCACTTGGGCAGCACAAATTAGTCAGTCATGGTGAGAGCTGCTTGTTGTCGAATTTTAAGCCAGAATGCACTTTCTCCTTCCAGGCAGAAAGACAAATAAATAATGAGTGACAAAGATGTAAGTGAGCGAGCAGTGTTAGCAATAAAAAGACAAATATTTGAGAAATAATTGTATTTAATTGTTTTAAATGGTGGTTTGCAGGATGACTCTGACAGTTAGAAAGAGAAAGAGGGCAAATGTTGAGAAAATGACCAAATTGGGAAAGCAGGAATGCTGTGAGGAGTTTATAAAAGAGTTGAACAAGGCTTTGGTTGGTAGCAAAGAGCTTCCAGATGACTGGGTAGCAACAGCAACAGTAATTAGACAGAAAGGTACTTGGTGTGTCATCTGGACAGGTGAAAGACAGCGAGGAAACTTGGTGATGGAACAAGAAAGTGCAGGGGTTTATTCAGAGGAAGAGGTTAGCAAAGAAGAAATGGGACAGGGAGAGGACTAAATAGAGTAAGCAAAAGTATAAAGAAATGAAGAGAAGAACAAACAGGGAGGTAGCAAATGCCAAGCAGAAGGCCTATGATGAGTTGTACGAGAGGTTAGACAGTAAGGAAGGAAAGAAAGAGTTGTACCACCTTGCAAGCCAGACAAGCCATCTATTCTCAGATAGATCGGGAAATGATGTGCAACATGTCAGGGTGATCAAGGAAATGAAATGAAAATGTACTGACAGGTGAGGAGAGGGTAAGAGAAAGATGAAAGGAGTATTTTGAGGAGCTGATGAATGAAGAGAACACTGATCTGTTGAGGCAATATTTGGGAGAGTGGTAATCAGAAAGTGAGTTATGCGGTTGAGCATAAGGAATAGCAGACTCACAGACCTTGTGAAGAGGGTAAGAGTTGAGTTTTTATTTTTTGTTGTTATATTTGTCATATTTTCTTTTTAAACATTCCAGTGAAACAAAAATGTTGCCTTGACAAGTTTGAAGCATGCTAGGTCAATGGTAAATATTCGTTTTTAGTTTTGACACAGTCCAATGTTTGAATCACAAATTTCTCATACATAAAATTAGAAATGACAATACATCCATTTCACCTCACCTTTATCTTCCGATCTCTTACACATCCTTCTTTTCAACAAGAGATATGTGAATGACTGTGTGACTGAATGCAATTCAATCAATCTGAAGGCCACTGCTTGATCCCTTAACATCACACACCACACACACATTATGAGACAGTTTGCTTCCAATCAGTGCATCATAGTACCTTGAGTATAACCATAGTCCAGGACTCCACTGCTGTTTTTCTGCATTGGAACTCCAAGAGGAGAAAGCCAGTTTGTGAGCTATGAGGTCCAGCTACTTTCTGTTTTACTTCTTGCTTTTGTCATACAACTCTGGTGCCATCATCACAGGGGTGAGTGAAGTGGATATAACCAGTGTTTTATTGACATGCTTGATTAAAATCATTCATTTTATTATTATATACATTGGATTAAATTATTGTATGGGTTATTGTTTCAATTGTAGTGATACATTTGATAATAATATAATCCATAATATATATCTTTAAAGTATCTATAGCTATAATATATATCTTTAAAGCAATAATAAAATCTTGAAACTTTAAAGACACTTTTTTGTACAGAATTTATATGAATCCTATATGCATCGATGACATTTATTTGCACACATCTCAAATAAAAAACTATATTATAATAACTATAAATTAATAAATATTAACTATTTGAATGATTAGTAAATCATGTCAGACCACAGTCGCAAAATTGTCAGCATAAACATATAGTATATATTTATTAATTTATAGTTATTATAATATAGCTTTTCATATATGTTAATTTGTCATCAAATGTCAAAGTCAGATAATGTTCATTTACTTAATTATATAAATTAACTTCTCCTGGGATCGATCCCTTCCTATGAGCCTGAGAGAGATACTGTCTAGAGCAGGGTCAAAGAGTTCAAACATACTATAAAATTGTGACCCTGCTATAGCTCCTGACAGTATGCTCCTAGAAGGGTCACCCTTGACGATAAGGTGTATGCCAGGTTCATCCTAGCACAAGGTTGTGTCGACTGCAGGGCTGACCAGAGACCGGGAGCACTAATGGGTACTGTCTCATCCTTACATCTAACCATGAAGACATATGACATAAATTGAAGGGAATAAAACATCTGCAGTAAATTAAATGTAGCCTAACCCTTTTCTATATACAGTATGTTTATAATGTACACAATGGTACGAATGTCCATGGTTATAAAAAAAACTAAACACTGCAAATTGCTGTCATGACTGATGAAATAATTTTGCGCTGAGGGACATAATTAAATACACAAATCATAATAAGTATATTTATTTTTTATTTATTTATTTATGATTAGTCGATGTTTTAATGTCACTTATATTTCTCATGGTGTGCATTGCCAGATGGCGAATAAACACAAGGGAATGAGCTTGCAATATTGACACTTCTGTATATTTGTTCTGTGTGTGTATTTTAGTTTGCCTCATGCTCATCATTCATTCTGCTAAACCGAAGCAGAACTTCAGTTGTATGTGGTGCAGATTCAGTTATATGACAGATTCGTTTACATGACATTGCAGCGATGAAGTGCAATTACTGCCAGTAAACATGTCAGTGCCCGGTAAACAGAAACTACAATTCGGTGTGATTTGGATTTGTTTGTAGTAATTACTTTGTTGAAAAAGCTATGTACACCCTGGGGACATCTTTTGTGCAGTGGCAATTGACATTGTTTTCTTAAAAGCGAGCTCTTCAAATATTTCCTGGTTATTTCCTTACACTTCTAAACACCTGGATCATGTAAATATTCACTGCATTCACTATTTTTTTTGCAGTTGTTCAAAGGTGGTGCCCCATCCTTTTGTGACTGAGCCTTTTAGGGATGATACATTTATATCTAATCATGACACTCACCTGTTTCCAATTAACATGGTTACCTGTGGAATTTTCCAAACAAGTGTTTTTTGAGCATTCCTCAACTTTCTGAGCATTTTTTCTTGGTCTCTTTTGCAGACATCAAATTAAAAAGGAGTAAATATTTGCAAAAAAACAAGTTTATCTTTTTAAACCTTAAATATGCTCAGAGAAGATTGAGCAACAACTACATGTGCACAACAGACAGAAGAAACATGATCCTTGAAAAGAAGTCCTTCGAAATCCTGAGTGAAATGCTTGCTCTAAAAAAAAATGTCAGGACATCTGTCCATAAACTGAATATGAGACATGCAGCAAGACAACGACTCTAAGCACACAAGTCATTCCACCAAAGAATGAATAAAGAAAAATAAAATTAAACGTTTAGTAGCCATTATTGCTGCACGGGGGAGAGGTGGTTCACATACATTTGCCACTCACTAATATGTAACATTGGATAATTATTAATTAATTATTTTTATCTAATTTGTTTAACTGGGTTCTCTTTATCTACTTGTGTGAAATTCTGATGATGTTTTGGGTCATATTCATACAGAAAATATAAAACATTTAGATAACGTTCATAAGCTTTCACTGTATGTAAGCTTTCAATCACTGTATGCATGATTGAAATTGCATTACTCTCAGACCCTTTGTGAAACAATAAGCATTAAACATTTAAATAAAATAAACAATAAGCATCAACATAAAAATGTTAATGTAAAATACAAAATAGTAACTATAAAAATATAAAGGTCTATGTGTATGTACATGTATAACGGTCACTGACATTGACATCAGAAGTAAAGTTTCTATACAGTATATTGAATGTTTTTTGTGTGTGTGTGTGCGTGCATGTGTAGTCATGTGAGAAAGATTCACAGTGTGGTGATGGCATGTGCTGTGCTGTCAGTCTGTGGATACGCAGTCTTAGGATGTGTATACCTATGGGATTGGAGGGAGAGGAGTGCCATCCTATGAGCCATAAGGTAAAACTGCTTTTTATATTCCTCTTTATTCAGTGGGGCAAAAATGTATTTAGTCAACCACTGATTGTTCAAGTTCTCCTACTTAGAAAGATCATAGTTACACTTTAAGTATGAAAGACAAAAAAATGAGAAAAAAAAATCCAGGAAATCACATTGTTCATCTCAATACTTTGTAACATAAACTTTGTTGGCAATGACAGAGGATAACATTTTCTGTATTTCTTAAACCACATTTGCACACACTGTAGCTGGTATTTTATCCTCGCTAATAGAAGAAAAAAAATCCTCCCTGTTTATTTAATTCTTTAGCAAAAATAACTAAGAAGAAGCCCAATGCAGAAGCGTTCCCACCTTCTGGTTGTAGACCTTAGACCAGAGATTATCCTACTTTAATCATCTCCAAGTAACAGAGTTAATTTCACTAGTTTATTCATAAAAATCTTTATCTGTATTACATCTGTATACTTGTACATACAAATTTACTCAAAAATGTATTACCAGAAATATCCTCTTATAAAAATTATCAATACCTCTCTCAGTATTGGCTATGTCCCTAAATCATTGAAATTAGCAGTTATCAAACCTATAAATAAAAAACCTGACCCTGCCAGCTGTCAAATTAGAGACCAGTATCTAACTCCCCTTCATCTCCAAGAGCTTAGAATAAGTTGTAGCGCAGCAGTTATGTTCATACCTGAATAAAAATAATATTTAAAAAAAATTGTCAGTCAAGATTTAAGCCCCATCGTAGCACAGAGACAGTACTGGTTAAAGTTGTGAATGATTTGCTACTGGCCTGATCAGAGTTATGTTTCCATACCACCAGAATAGATAGATAGATAGATAGATAGATAGATAAATAGATAGAAAGAAATAAGGAAAAAGAGAATAGAGCCTTCTCTGTCTTTTCTTACAGGATAGCATCCTTTCATCTTAGCAACGTTGCTAACATTCACACTGCACTGGCTACCTGTCAAATTTTGTATTGACTATAAATACTTTTGCTTGCTTATAAAGCAGTAAACGGTCTCACGCCACAGTACATCAGTAATTTCTTATAATCCACCACGACTACTTCGATGAAAAGGTGCAGGCTATTTGCTGATACCTCGTATTATGAGGGCAGAGGGGCAGATCATTCTCTTATAGAGCACCACATCTATGGAATAGTCTTACAGTTAGTGCTTAGGAATCACACACAATATCAGTCTTCAAGTCTAGACTAAAAACTTATTTACTTAGTAAAGCATATCCTTAGTCCTCTATAGTTCAGGGCTCAGAGCTGGGGGGTTCATGGTCATAGTGTGTTTTGGTAAACTCACAAGATCACTTATCTTTGTTGACGGTGGAGTAACTGGCTGCTTTATGTCCCAAGGCTCACTCATGTCTGTTTCACCTTCTGGTTTTACCCTGTAGTTATGCTGTCAGCGCTAGTCTGCTGGAGTTTCTTCTTGCTCTCTAAACAAGTTGTGTTTGTATTGACCATTTATACAGATCAAATAGGTCAAAAAGGTGTCATTAATATAGGTAACGAGTGAAGGACAGCAGAGATTTTTCACCATAAATAAATTCTTCAAAAATCCTACAATGTCATTTTCTGGATTTGTTTCTAATTTGTCTCTCATAGTTGAAGTGTACCTATGAAGAAAATTAGAAACCTCTCTCATCTTTTTAAGTAGAAGAACTTGCACAATCAGTAGCTGACTAATTTTTCACCTCACTGTATCTTGCTTTTCTTTTCTTAGAGTACTAGCATAGCCGTTTACCATGAAGTCTCCTTGGTATTTGTATTATCTATTAGCAAAACATGAAAATATTGCTCATATGGAAGTTTGACAATTTGAAATAAATTGGTGACAATAACGATGTTTAATTTAACACTAATGCACTGTTTTGTCTACTTACTGCAATGATCATTATCTACAGGTACCTTTCAGTGGGAAGAGACTCCACCACACATGCCCATGTTCTCCAAACCTGGCATGTATTGCTAATGAGGACGGCAATTCCAGATGCATTATACCACCCAAGTTTCAGACTTATTATTAACAATATACAGTACATGATTAAATGTGGAAGTGTGTATAAAATGTATAGTGTATGCAACTATTATTATTTATTTAGAAACATTCCATTTCATATATTCAATATTATTAAAGATGTCCCATAATGTATTAAATTCAAATAAAATATCCTAATGTATATTTGATGGCAAAATATTTTATCAATATACAATGAAACTAGAAAACATCATTGCTGCTCTTTTTTATTATTTTGTTGATGCAATTTTTCACATTATTCGCCTTATAACACAATATATTTATACTGGCACGGTGGCACATTGTATAGCACTGTTGTCTCACAGCAAATTCTGTGCTCCGGTTTAATTGGTCTCCCTAAGGTGGTGTGACTGTGCGTGTCTGTGCCCCTGTTAAAGGCGGCTCTCAGAAGTAAAGATGAGAAGAGGATCACCAGTCTCCCTAATTCTGTGCCAACAATTAGTGGAGCGATATCAGAAAGGAGCTTGACAGTGTAAAGACTTTGTATCATCTACAGTGCATAATATCATCAAAATATTTAGAGAATCTGGAAGAATCTATGTGCGTAAGGGTCAAGGGTGGAAAACCATACTGGGTCCCCAAGATCTTCGGGCCCTTAGATGACACTGCATGACATACAGGCATGCTTTTGTATTGGAAATCACAAAATGGGCTCATGAATATTTTCAGAGAACATTATCTGTGAACACAGTTCACCGTGCCATCCGCCGTTGACAGCTAAAATGCTATAGTTCAAAGAATGATTCGTATCTAAAATAGATTAAGAAGACGTGTTCCTTGGGCCAAGGCTCATTGAAAATGGACTGTGGCAAAGTGAAAAACTGTTCTGTGGTCAGACAAATCAAAAATTTTAATAGTTCTTTTTGGAAATCAGGGACGCTTTGTCATTAGGACTAAAGAGGAGAAGGATGACCCAAATTGTTTTCAGTGCATAGTTTAGAAGCATGTATAATGGTATGGGTTTGCATTAATGTGCATGGCATGGGCAGCTTACACATTTGGAAGGACACCATTCAATTTAATTCAATTCAATTCAATTTTATTTATAAAGCGTTTTTAACAATGGGCATTGTCCCAAAGCAGCTTTATAGAAAATGTTTTATCCCAAAGAAGTAACAGTGGCAAGGAAAAACTCCCTGAGTAAGTAAGGAAGTAACCTTGAGAGGAAACCAGACTCATAAATGAACCCATCCTCATTTGGGTGATGTGATGCAATCTGTATACATCTAATACATAGTTCTATAACTAACAGTAATATAACAATAATGATATAACAGTAATATATAATATATACATAACATACTTCTGTAACTAACAATAACAATATATACATAATATATATATATATAACATACAAAACCTACATCCTATACATAATTATATAACTAACAATAATAAATAACATTTATATAACAATAATATATATATATATTTATTATATTTATATATAATCTTGTGAGAATGGCCGGGCAACAGCATCCAAACATCCCAGTTTACCAAAACGCTCTATGACCATAAACCCTTCAGCTCTGAGCCCTGAACTATAGGGGACTTTGAAGGATATGCTTGACTAAAAAAATATATTTTCAGCCTAGACCTGAAGACTGAGATTGTGTCTGAGTCAAGAACAATAACTGGAAGACTATTCCATAGATGTGGGGCTCGATAAGAGAATGATCTGCCTCCTGCTGTAGTCCTCGTAATACGAGGTATTAGCAAATAGCCTGCACCTTTAGATTGAAGTGGCCATGGTGGATCATTAAAAACTAGAATTTCACTAAGATACTGTGGCGCAAGACCTTTAACTGAGTTGTAACGAGCAAAATATCTTATAATCAATACGAAATTTGACCAGTAGCCAGAGCAGTGTGGATAAGACAGGGATTATTTGCTCATATTTCCGGGTTCTAATAAGGATTCTGGCCGCTCCATTTTGGACTAACTGTAGTTTGTTTATGCACCAACTCGAACAACCAGACAACAGGACAGTACAATAATCCAACCTAGAGGTGACAAATGCATGGACAAGGTTTTTTATCTTTCACACATTATTCAACTCGAGTAAATTAGTGTCTGTCATCAGGATTGGCTGACTGGTATAAATGCATATCATCAGCATAACAGTGGAAGTTGATATCATGCTTGCAAATAATATTACCCAGATGTAGCATATAGTAATAATATAGTAATAATATTACCCAGAGATAGCGGTATAGAAAATAGTAACGGGCCTAAGACAGAACCTTGTGGGACACCAATCTTTACCCTACTGCTTATAGAATAGTGATAATTTACATCTATTGTCAGTCAAATATGACCTGAACCATGGCAGGGTTGTTCCTTTAATTCCAACAACATTTTCTAGCCTATGAAAAAGAATAGCATGATCAGTAGTGTCAAAAGCTGCACTTAGGTCAAGAAATATACGCATTGAAACATAACCCTGATTATAGGCCAGTAGCAAATCATTTACAACTTTAACTATCTCTGTCTCTGTGCTATGATGGGGCCTAAAACCTTGACACTTTATGACACTGACCTATTAAGAAATATTATTTTTATTTAGGTATGAACATAACAGCTGTGCTACAACCTTTTCTAGGATCTTGGAGAGGAAGGGGATGTTAGATATTGGTCTATAATATGACACAGCGAAGTATTGACTCTAGGTGCTCAGTTGCCTGATTAAGCTCAGTGGGGTTAGAGGGTGATACAATAAGTGTTGATAAATTTGGGAGTTTACTAACAAAATTATCTTCAGTACTTGTTGTAAATGTTCATTTGAGTCTGTACTATTTTGATACATAGTAATTTAAATGAGATAAGATAATGGTCTGCAATAAGATCAGACTATGTATAACTATATTGTCTATATTTAATCATAATGTTAATATTAAATCAAATGTGTGACCGCCTTTATGAGTTGGTCCTAATATATTTTGGTTTACCTTTACAGAGGAAAGAATGGACGCCAATGCAGTTCTCAGTGGGTCTGCAGATGTAACTAGGTTGGAGATAAAATCTGCAAACTCATGTAGGAATTCCGAATACGGCCCTGGGGGCCTATAAATGAGAATTAATGAGATAGAGTCCATAGCCTTATTTTTCCTGGTTTCATAAGATAATGTAATTTAAACAAATCCTCAAACGAGTTAAGTTTTTGCTGAGGTTTGAGTGTGATGGCTATATTATTATTATTATTATAGATGACTACTACACTTCTACCAGTTAAACAAGGCTGAGATATGTAATTATATCCAGAAGGGCTAGCTTCATTTAATACTATATACTCATCCGGTTTGATCAATGTTTTAGTTAAACAAAGTACATTTAATCCCTGGTTAAGTTATAAGAATGAACTCTTTATATATTTCTATATTTCTTCAAATGTCTATATTTTGGTTTAGCCCATGGAACAGACACTGTCTCAATATGATGAACCCAAGGTGACAACTCTAAGCAGGAAGCAGATGGTCGGAATAGCCTGTCCTTAGACTAGTCCTTAAGCAGCACCTTCTCCAGTGGGATGGATACCATCCCGCCCTAACAGGCCAGTCCTACCCACAAAATTACTCCATTAATCTATAAAGCCTACATGATTTTCTAAGCACCACTTGGACATGCAGCAGTTCAGTGACCATAACCTGCTGTAAGTTACATCACCACGCCGAATTGGGAGGGGGCCAGAGCAGATTACTTCATCAGACATCGCCCTCGCTAATTTACACACCTGTATAATACTACTCTTGGTAACCTCTGACTGTCGAAGGCGTATATCATTAGGTCCAACATGAAAAAATGTCTTAGAGAACCTTCGCTTGCCTAAAATCCTAAGATTGCCTGCTATGTCGGTAATTATCGGTAATGACAGAGAAAGACTTGATAAACATTTGGCATTCTCCACACTGTAACAACTGAATGTGTGTCATGATTGTACGTTACCTTATACAAACTCTGTGATATCCGGCACGGATGGCGTCAGCATTCTCTTTTTGACTGAGCCCTGATCTCTAAAACATTGGCAGATGTGTGTTTAATATTGTCTCAGTGCGGGTGTTAATGTGAAAAAATATAAAAAATTAAGTAAAAACAAGTAGTAAACTTATCTTCGGTTGCACATTTCTTCCGTAGCAGTCGTAACTAGCGACAGCATCAATGCTAAAAGGTATATCCAGGTTCTAGAACAGCTAGTGCAGCTTTTGATGGCATTTTTTCTCCTCTCCCTTATCTTTTCTGTTTCACTATCTGTCCTGTGTACTGCTACTGAAGAGATTTTCTTCGCTCTGCTCTACGAAATAACAAACTATGGAAATAATTAAATGGTCTCTCAACGCATTTGACACCATCTTCTTAACAAGAGGTTTGGAATCGAGGAACCCAAACTGTCCCAAAGGAACATACATTGCGGACATATATCTATTCAGAACCATAATCACGGGCATTTCGCTAATTGGATTAGGCATTGCCCTGATCTACAAAGAATGTAAAACAGCTGTCCGTGCCCCTTTAAAGCTGCCTTAAATGATTGATTCAATGGGCAGAGCTGTCAGCACTCAAATTGGGACTTTAAATAAAATAAAATTGACAATATCATGTCTCTGCTTAATCGACTGGATTGTCTGAGAGATCGAAATGGACAATATCATGTCTCTGCTCAATCGACTGGATTGTCTGAGAGACCAAAATGGACCACAAAATGGACATATGAACTATGTGTAAAACTGATAAACTATGGGAATGATTTTTTTTTTACCCCTTCAGCAAACAAGGTTTTGAAAACCGGCTACAGTTCTCCAAAGTTGCGGCTGGGATAAACAAATTCTCTGTGAAGAACAGAGAGAAGATAAACGTCTCCCCCCTCGTTCATGCTCCTCTAATATCTCGTATCTTCTATATTGAATTGAATTGAATTCAATTTTATTTATAAAGCACTTTTAACAATAAGCATTGTCCCAAAGCAGCTTTACAAAAACGTTTTTATCCCAGATGAGTAATGGTGGCAAGGAAAAACTCCCTGAATAAGTAAGGAAGAACCCTTGAGAGGAACCAGACTCATAAGGGAACCCATCCTCATTTGGGTGATGTAATCATATACATAATTTCATAATTAA
>JAOUQV010315146.1:0-12940 GCA_028565295.1 Aspidoras spilotus
ATTGGCCACCAGGCTTGTCCAATTTAGCTATGAAACCTCCCACACTAAAATGACAGGTGTTTCAGTTTCATTGTCTACCCCGTGTATTTCTGCATTATTGGGTCTGGTGCCTCTCATCTTCCTCTTGACAATAGCCCATAGATTATGGTCTTTAGGTCAGGCGAGTTTGCTGGCCAATCAAGCACAGTGATACAGTGGTTATTAAACCAGGTATTGGTACTTTTGTCTGTGTAGACAGGCCAAGTCCTGCTGGACAATGTAATTTCCAAAAATCTCCAAAAAGTTTGTCAGCAGAGGGAAGCATGAAGTGCATGCTGACTTTGGTCTTGATATAACGGTCTTGATATTTGGTCTTGATATATTTTGTGGCATAACCTCCTTGTGGAGTGTGTCAATGAATGCCAGTGTATTCCCTATGATTGTGTAACCTACTGAACCAGACTAAGGGACCATTTTAAACACTCAGGAAGACTTTGCAGGTGTTTTGTGTTAAATATTCTAATTTTCTGAGATAATGATAATGGGTTTTTATTTTGGCTGTAAGATATAATCATCAACATTAACAGAAATAAACATTTGAAATAGATCACTGTGTTTGTAATGAATCTATATGATATATGTATTTTACTGTTTGTATTGAAATACTAAAATAAAATTCTAATTTATTCTAATTTATTAAGATGCACCTGTATAGTACACTGTGTGCCACTATTACACCAGGTAAATTACAGTACACCAGCCTATTAAAAAATAATTTCAGAGATACAATTACTCTTTGTGTCTCTTCTACAGAATTACTTTTCTTATTGCAATGTCTAAATTATATTTCAACAAAACTAAAATGCCCCTCTGGGACAGTTGCAAGGTACTTAATGTTACACTAAGATTGCATCATCTTTATATATTTTTTAGTGTCAAACTTTCACAGCATTACTGTCTTTACTTGTTTCTACTGTATTTTATTTCTTTACTAAAAATCCCTTTCTTCCTTGTCATGAGGCTTTTCACTTCATGCTGTGCTGATTTCCTGTGCTGATTTTCTGTTCATCACTGTATATTCCCTTAATGGAGATGTGGACCTGATGTGCAAGATGATTGGTACATTCAATATGCTAATTTCATGGTTGTGTATTTCTCTAATTTAGTTCAACCAGATGATTATCTTGCAGCCTGCTGACTAGGGAGAACTTTTGTACTGAAGTGTTAAGAAAAACTAACTTTGTAACATAGCATGTAAAACCGCTTCAATACTGTCTTCTTAAAGGTAAGAAGTAAGTATTCGCTTACCTGCCTTGACTTGCATATGAGCTAATCCATAGGGTTAAATATGACGTTGGTCCACCCTTTGCAGCTATTACAGCTTCAACTCTTCTGGGTAGGCTGTCCAAAATATTTAGGAGTGTGTTTATGGTAATTTTTAACCATTCTTTCAAAAGCGCATTTGTGAGGTCACACACTGATGTTAGACGCAAACGCCTGGCTCTTAAACTCTGCTTTAATCAGTCTCAAAGTTGTTCTGTTAAGTTACGGTCAGGACACTTTGCAGGCCAGTCAAGTTCATTCACACCAGACTCTGTCATCCATGTCTTTATGGACCTTGCTTTGTGCACTGGTGCATATTCATGTTGAAAGAAGGGGCCAGATCCAAACTGTTCCCACAAAGTTTGGAGCATGCAATTGTCCAAAATGTTTTTGTATGCTGAAGCATTCATACATCTGTGGCTGTGGAAGTGATTGGAACACCTGATTCCGATAATTTGTATGGTTGAGCAGATATTTGTGGAAATATGGTATATATGTGCATATACTAAACCAGCCATTAGTAAGAACAAGTGTTTTTCTATTGCCGGTCCTAAGCCAGGATAAAGGGTGAGGGTTGCAACAGCAAGGGCATCCGGCATAAATCAATGATGCCAGTTCTTCAGTGATGTCATTACTTGTTTTCTGGTGAATAACATGTTCCAGACCAGCATAGAACAGCATACAGGGAATTCTTATTCTACTTTCGGCCTCTCTCTTCATCAGGGGTCGCCACAGTGAGTCAATCATCACTGAATAACTAGTCATAGCTTGCTAGCTGTTCAGTCACATGGGTTTTGGTTTGCTCTAAGCGCTAACTAAATGTCAATTCAGCACATCGTTCAGTCAGTGCAGCTCATTAGGGATGACATATTTACAGCTATTTCCTTTTGGAGTCACCAAAACAGATATCATTTGGGACCATGCACATCCTGTTTCAGTACTTAGAAAACACCCAGGCATAGATGCTTAATTGGGGAACCTGGGAATCCCTAGGTGGGACATTTCTGTGTGGAGTTTAAGCCAGGACAGCATGTGCTCCTTGAGTTTGTGCAGGTTTTTCCTGCACAAAGATCTTGTATTGATGATGGGATTTTTTGAGTTTAACAATCCTGGAATTTTCAAATTAGAATATGCCTGTGTGATCAGGGAAAAACATAGCAAAACCCTGATCAATGCAATGGCCCCAGAGGCTTGTATGGACATCCTTTATTAAAGGATGCAGTGATCAAAGCAGCAGCACCAGTCACGAAAACAGGAAGTTAAAACTAAAGTACAAACTTTAAATAAAAATGGAATGCAATAATATACAAATCCCAAAAACTGATATTGTATTCCTAATAGAACATATCAAGTATCGAAAGTGGGACATTTTGACATTTCATGCCATATATTGGCTCATTTGAAATTTTGTGACAGCAACACAGCACAAAACAAGTTGGGACAGACCAATAAGAGGCTGGACTAAGGTTACATTTTCTACCTTTATTGTACTTTTTTCATTCCTTTGTATATTGAATGTTTATGTGGCTTTAGTAACCAGGTTTTATTCAGTACGACATTCGAGATGCCCCCTAAGACAAACAAATTGATGAATTCTATGCTTAATCGGCTTGCAGTGCATACCGTACCCTTACCACCACGAGCTGTTTCACCTATGGCAGATGCATCCGCTTTGGCAGGTACGGCCTCAGTGGACACATTAAGGCTAAACGCTAATCGATCACCACTCCAAACTTATAACTGAGCTTATCGATATAAAAGCTGAAATAAAATGAGACATTGGAATTTGGCGGCATGTAAAATAAAGTGATCGGGCATTGAAGTTGCTTTATTCGCATGCACTGAATAAACAACCGTCCTTCAGGCCAAATTTGAGACCCTGGCTAAGGACGAAAACTTGCTCGAAAATAAATGTGAAGATGCCAAAACCTCTGGATTGTGGGGATCTAGCACAAGCCATGGTCCGCAAAGAGCATTCAGAGCATCAGAGGCATCTCATTTTTCAAAGATATCAGTCAGGGGAAAGCTACAAAAGAATTTCCAATTCATTAAATATACAATAGAACACTGTGAAGACTGCCATCATCAAGTGGAGAAAACATGGCATTACCAAGAACAAAACTGATAATAAGACAAGAAGAAAACTGGTCAGGGCGGCAGCCAAGAGGCCGACAGAAACACTGAAAGAGCTGTAAGAATTTCTGCAAAGGACTGGCTGTGCAGTACATGTGATAACAGTCTCCCATCTTGAGTGGCAAGATGGAAGCCTTACATTTCAATGAAAAACATTCATGGCCGACGAATGTGGGAAAATGTGTTACAGTCCAAGGTTGATGAAACCAAGGTTGAATTTTAGGACATAATTCCAAAAGATATATTTAGCGAAAAAACAACACTGTAACACTGCAAATCACCAAAAGAACACCTACACTGAAGCATAGTGGTGGCAGCATCATGCTTTGGGGCTGTTTTCTTCAGCTGGAGCTGGGACCTTAGTCAGGGTGGACGGAATTATGAATGGTTCCAAATACCAGTCAGTGTTGGCACAAAACCTACGGCCTTCTATTAAAAATCTGAAGATAGAGAGGAACGACAATGACCCAAAGCACACATCTAAATCAACAAAAGAATGGCTTCACCGGAATAAAATTAAGGCTTTCGAGCATCTGTGGGGTGATTTGAAGAGAGCTGTGCACAGGAGATGCAATCGCAATCTGTCGGATTTGGAGCAGTTTTGCAAAGAAGAGTAGGCAAATATTGCATAAAGATGTGCCACGCTGATAGGCTCCTACATAAAAGAAACTGTAATAAAAGCCAAAGGTGCTGCAACAAAGTATTAGTTTAGGGGTGTGCATAATTATGCAACCAGGTTATTGTAAGTATTTTATTTGATATTTTTCTGGTTTAAAGGTTTCAGTTTGTTATTCAATTGCATTGTACAGGTTATAGGTCACATTAAAGTTGGACAAAGTTGTGAAAATATTTGCTGTCAGAAAAACTTGACATTTGAACAGGGGTGTGTAGACTTTTTATATCCATTGTAGATAGATACATTGCCCAGCCTGTATGTATCCATATAAATGGCCCACCCTGTATTATTGTATTATTATAACAAATTACCCTGTATATGAATGCCTGCTTTGTTTAAAAAATGAGTTCTATGCAAACTGAATTTTATTTAATTACAACTTCAGAAGCAGAATGTTTAATACTCTGTGCTTGCAGTTATTACTATGAAAACAATGATAAACCATCTTAGCACATCAACTAAAGAGACAAGCAGCTTCTCAAAACAGGTATACCATCCTTAAATCTGTACTCAGTCAACCAAGTTTTTAAATCATTTTGACCATCCCACTATTTTTTTATCTAAAAATTCTTCAAAACACTAGTCTTTATTTCACAACTAATATTAAAAAAATGCTTTACTGGTGCAGGTTTCAGGAAAGTGTTGGTGGGAGTTGGAGTCTCACTCTTTTCCCACTACCAATTACATATGTTAAACATTCTTTCAACCCCCTGCTAATTACTACTCTTCGAATTTGGACACAATTTAGGCAATATTTTAAATTCTTAGCTCCATCCTAAACACTTATTTATTTCCTCCCATTTTACACGATGCTGTATTTAAAATGTATGAAAAAGGTATTATATTCCTTAGGGATCTATATAAGAATAGCATTTTTTTCAGCTTCACTCAGTTAGTTCCAGAGTTTGGTCTAATCTCTTTGCATATGTTCAGATATTTTCAAATAAGGCACCCTCTTTTCTCTCAGTTTTGAACCTTCACCAGCCCTCTCATTGAACAGCCATGGGATGATCTGTTGGATTGCAATCACTCTTCTAAAGGCATTATTTTTAAAATGTATTTCCAAATGATGGCTTTAGATAAGCATTCCACTGACAAGGTCAAAACCATATGGGAACAGGAGTTGGGCATTGTAATTTCCTAGTAAACTTTGAACAAAGGTATAAACAAACACTTGTGCACCTTGTGCAAGGCTTCAGCTGATACAGTCCAAGGTTTTGAATGGAGTACTTGTCCCTTTGTTGCTATTTTTGGCCTAGCATCTGGTGTTCTGTCCTTACTAATTTTAGTAAAAATTTTGTTAGACAGACAGTTAACAAATAAAGACTCGTCCAATAAATTACTTGAATGAACACTATACTGGCCGGATCTGTCTTTATGAAATCTGTAAACTGAAATGTAAGAAAGAATAGAATAATATTAAATATACTGGTTATTAGTCATTTTTAACATATATACAAACTATTAACATTACTTACAAAACGTATGTATCCTCAGATTGTATTAACAGAACTACCATAAGTGTATGATCTCTGGAGTCTACAAGTGAATACTGACTGTTTATTCTATTGCCTCACTAGTTAAATTATTCTAAAGACTTTGTCACAATGTGTAGATATTTATGTTGAAATTCACTCCTAAAGCCCATACCTTTTAAAGCTAACACATTCCTATGAAATAACACAATAATTGCGCCCTCAAGGCACAACAGTCCCCGCCGTGGTGCAAACATATTTACACCACTGTTAACTGCTTGTCTGACCATGTGTCATGTGAGCAGCTAAGATACTCACTATATCTATATCTTCACTATACTACCGAGCCATAATTAATAATCATCATTTAGACTCTGACAGTAAATGATAAAGTAGACTGACTAAATTATGAACTAGATGAACTAGATAATTAGACTTAAGAACAGTATATACAGTTCCATTGGCAGACATTTTGATTATTTCAAAACTTTCCCCATCTTTTACTTTGGTTTACTTGGGCTGTAGCTGTTTGGAACAAGGATGACGCATTCAAGTGGTTTTCTTAGCCTATTAATGAGCTGCATTACACCTGCTATCTCCCTAGCAACAAATGTGGGTGCATTGTCGATATGAACATGATGACGCTTTACAACCCGCTGCTAATTTATGCCTTTTTGCGCTGCTCGTCGTATACTGTTAAAGGTTACGAAGAGTAATGTATGGTTATGGAATTCTTGAACTTTTATTTTATGTTCAATTAAGTCTTCTGTGGTGTCGCTGTCTTCAACCCACAGATAAGAGAAATAATCTGTATGATCTTCCTGTGTAACACACTTTACTCTACTGCACATAGGTATAGAATATAATCAATGGTTTGATAGCTGCTAATTTAAATGGTTCAGGGACATAGCTTGTACTAAGTGAGGAATTAATATTTTTTTATGAGAGGTTGGATTATAAATCTTCCTAGTTTAATTCTTTCTACGGTATAAATAAAAAGCGAGGATTGTTTGCTTCTATTAGCGAGGAGAAATATTTTGCTCTAGCAGCGCTAAGACCTTTCCTATAATTTACAAGACTTTCCTTCCTTTGTCTGACGCCATTTACGCCCTAGTTTCCTGATGGTCTGTTTTTGGGTCCGTGTGAAATCCTTATATCAAGGTACTAGTCTTTTCTCTTTTATTAATCTTCTTATAATTGGGGCTACGCTATCCAAAGTACAATGATATATTGAATCTAGATGCTCAGCTGCCTGATTAAGCCAATGGGTTTGGAGGGTGATACAATCATAGTTGATAAATTTGGGAGTTTACTCACAAAATTATTTGCAGTAATTGTTGTGAAAATGTGTTTGAGGCTGTACTGGTGTGAAATGCAACTATTTTGGTTCATAATAATTTTAAATGAGTTAGGATAATGGTCTGAAATAAGACCAGACTGTGGGAGTGTAACTATATTGTCTATATTTAATCCTAATGTTAATATTAAATTAAGTGTGTGACTGCCCTTATGAGTGGGTTATATTACATTCTGATTTACCCCACAGAGCCAAGGATGGACGCCAATGCAGGTCTTCTGGATTGTCGAATAGTATATTTAAATGTCCTACAATTTAAGCTTTGTCTACAGATGTAACTAGGTTTGAGATAAAAAGTCTATAGCCTTATTTTTCCTGGTTTTGCAAGATATTTTTGTAAACAAAACCTCAAACAAGTTTAGTTTTTGTTATATTATTATTATTATTATTATTATTATTATTATACATGACAGCTACACCTCCACCTTTACCAGTTAAAGGGGATATGTCATTATACTCAGGAGGGCTAGCCTTACATGATCCATGTTTCAGTTAAATAAAGCACATTTAATTCCTGATCAGTAGTAAGTTTATTTATAATAAGAGATTTAGAATTTAGAAATCTAATATTTAACAGTCCCATCTTAAGTTCAACTGTGCAGGCTGAATTATCACAATTGTCTAGTTTAATATTTGTTAAGTTATTAGTATAAACTCTTTGTATATTTCTGTATGTCTTTAAATTTCTATATTTTGGTTTAACCCGGGGAACAGACACTGTCTTAATATGATGAACCCTAAGTGACGACTCTAAGCAGCCAGCAGACAAGCGGAATAGTCTGTTGCTCTAATCCCTGGCTTTGGCTCTGGATTGTCATAGTTATCTAGCCCTGTTTTAAGACTATGTCCTATGCTGCAGAATAAGAGAGAAGCACCTTTCCGAGTGGGATGGATACCATTCCGCCCTAACAGGCCAGACCTACACTTAAAATTACTCCAATTATCTATGAAGCCTACATGGTTTACTGAGCATTACATGGACATCCAGCAGTTCAGTGACCTTAACCTGCTGTAAGTTACATCACCGTGCCGCATAGTGAGGGGGCCAGAGCAGATTATCACCCATGTGCCCTGCTGTGACGGATCTAATGCCAAAAAGGAGGAACTTCTATCTCCACCTAAGGCATCCAGATTCTCCCTTAACGTAACTGTACTGCTATCACTCTCACCCCTATCACCCTCTCTAATGACTGGATGCGCACCTCTAAACTGATATCTTCTCCTTCAGGGTTCTAATTAGAGTGCAATTATTACAGATATAATTATCACTAATGACTGAAAAAGACTGGCTAAACCGTCTACATTCTACACACTGCAACAGCTGAATGTGTGACATGATATTACGTTAACTTATCCGAACTCTGCGATTTTAAATAGATCCAGTTTGGATGTCATCGGCATGCTCTTTTTGTCGAATCCTGTAAATAGATAAACCGTTAAGCCCTGAACTCTATAACGTTAATGAATTTGTGTTTTATATTATCTGAGTGCGGTTGTGCATGTGAATAATATAAAAAATATGTAAAAACAAGTATGAAACTTACCTTAGGTTGAGTATTTCTTCCCAAAGCAGTCATAAATTCTCCCAACTTCAAGTAGATGTAATTGCTTTCACATGTTCGTTGGCCAGACATTTTATATTATCATGAAAATTAACAAAATCTTATTTTTCCTTATGGCTCCAAGTCGTCTTGCATTTTCTTAGATTAGAGAGAATAATGTTTACTGTCATTTTATTTAAAATGAAATTATTTTCTCTCTTACTTTAACCTGCTTCCATTCATGCCGGCTAATCTCCCAGTTGTATCTTGTTTGTCTGTTTATTGTTTGTCTTTGTCTCTGATGGTATGGGGTTGCATTAGTGTGTGTGGCATGGTAAGTACCTCTGGAAGGAAACAATCAATGCTGAAAGGTATATCCCCAAAATATGCTCCCATCAAACTGACATCTTTTTCAGGGAAGACCATTTTGCAAAATGACAATGCCAACTTTTTTGAGAATGTTGTAACGAAATTTTTCTCTTTAAATGATACATTTTCTCAGTTTAAACACTTGATATTAAAAAAATATGGAATTTTAAAACTTCCACATCATTGCATTCCATTTTTATTTACAATTTTTAACCACAGTACAGTTTTTCCCTTTGCCACAGTCCATTTTAAATGAGCCTTGGCCCAGAGAAGCCATCTGCACTTCTCGATCTTGTTTAGATACAGCTTCTTATTTGAACCCCAAAAAAACAGCAATTGGCATAGTCAATTGTCTTTACAGCTAATGTTCTCTGGAAACATTCCTGAGCACATTTTGTGATTTCCAATACAGATGCATGGGTGTGTATGAGTAGGAAGGCAGAATGGGGAAGGCAGAGTGAGATGCGTGATGGGGTGAAGTGCGTGATTGGAAATTGTTGGCAGATGTAGGTAAAAAGCTACATGACCCAGGATCCATTATGTAACTACACTGAGTCTAGATATGGTATTGTATTCTGAAAGTAAACGTATAGTGTATTTTAAAAAAATTGACAGTTATATTTGAGGATGCAGTATATGAAGCATTTGAGAGGAAGAATCTGAAGTATATGGACCTGTAAGCTGACAGGCTCATGTAAGACCAGTGGAAATAGGCATTATGAGATTTATAGCGGTTTGGTTGCAGTTCAGCATCAGAGTCATGAACTAAGGGTAGCAGTTAAAGAATTATCAGAAGTAGCTAAAAGATCTAGCCAATGGCTATGAATCAGAAGAGCACAATCGAGTTAGGGAAATAAACTGTAAATGTGTGAGAAGCTTATGTAAGACAGGACAAGTGAGGAATGTGTTGTGTGATGTAGGTCGGTAATGATTTATTGTGTAAAGATGAAACTGTTGGCATTGAGCATGCAGTAACAGTGCCATTGTGGCTTCATACATCCTTAATCAACAGGGAGGACATTTTGTAGTCATGGTAAAGATAACATAGAACTTGTAAGGGAATCTGGTAGAAGCATTAATATCTACAGTTATATACAATTACGTCAATGGGGCATTACCTATGTTTTGAATTCTATTGGACGTAGGCACCAATGTTCAATCTCACCAGGAATCAAATGACCTAAACTAATCAAGACTCATTAACCAAAGAAGGTGGGTCTTGAAATTGTAAAATGAGCTGATTCAACACTTAAGAAAAATCAAAAGTAAATTTATTGACAATGTGGAGAAGAATGGATAAGTATACAGTAAAAATTATTGACAATCATACTCTTTCAGGTAGGACATGGTAATCTATTTCACATTGGCTTTGGTATGTGTGTGTGTGTGAGTGCATGTGCATGTGCTTACGTGTGTGTGTGTTTGTTCGATTCAGGAGAACAAAGAGGTCATTTTAAGCAGGAAAATTCCTACCTAACACAATAATTTAGAGAATGATAAAATAAACAAATTATTCAATTAAAGATGACTCAGACAGATTAGGCATTTAACACTTACGTATTTAGGTTCCCAGCAGTATAATAGTAGCTAGTTCTGAGAAGTTCGGGCATCTGGGGAATATTCCCTGATGATGGGGTGTTCACAGCCTCACTTTTTTAGCACATGTAAAAGGCAGGTTTAGCTCCTGAGTGTCCAGGCAGTTTTTCCAGACCCAGAAAATTAGTTTCAGATGCCTTGGCGTTATTTTAATGAGATGAAATCCCATTCATGGCTAATCCGACTGTGTCACTCTCTGTGGGTCCTGATACTCAGGAAAAAATCTAACAGGACCACCAACATCTTATAATTCCGAATTATTATCTATTCACATACATTTAGTTGCTTGCCGGACAGTTATTTTCATTATTAATATAGCTGTATTTATCACACGCCCAGCATGTGACATGTGCAGAGACAAGCTCAGCAATTTAGCGGCCGAGGATCCAGCGAACTTGCTATGTTATTGCTATATAAATAGATAGATAGATAGATAGATAGATAGATATAAAATGGAATGCATTGATGTAAAAGTTTAAAAATTCAATATTTTATTCAGAATAGAACATAGATAACATTTTAAACAGGAAATGTATCATTTAAAGAGAAAAAATAGGTTTTTGATTTTAAATTGTGAGACAAAAAGACATCTCAAAAATGTTGGGACAAAGCCGTGTTTACCAATGTGAGACATCCCTTTTTTCTTTACATCTTTAAATCCAGGCATTTTTGTTGTATCTTCCATTTTATGATGCGCCAAATGTTTTCTATGGGTGAAAGACCTAGACTGCAGGCAGGCTAGTTAAGTACCCGGACGCTTCTTCTACAGAGCCATGATGCTGTAATTTATGAGTAGGCAATCGTGGTCCTAGAGTGCTAAAGTTCTTCAGAGTTTGCAGATGTCTCTGTTCTAAAAAAACATACTAAACCTGCTGGACTTTGGCACTCTAGGACCAGGATTGCCTACCACTGCTGTAATTAATGCAGTATGTGGTTTGGCATCGTCTGTTGGAAAATGCAAGGTCTTCCCTGAAAGAGACGTCGTCTGTATGGGAACATATGTTCCTCTAGAACCTTTTAGCATTAATGGTGTCCTTCCAGATAGGTAAGCTGCCCATGCCACATGCACTAATGCCATACCATCAGAAATGCAGGATTCTGAACTGATAACTTGGGTCGTCATTCTCCTCATTAGTCCGAATGACACGGTGTCCCTAATTTCAATAAAAAGCTTAAAATTTTGATTAGTCTGAACACAGAACAGTTTTTCACTTTGGCACAGTCCATTTTACATGAGTCTTGCCCCAGAGAAGATGTATGTGAGAAGTATGTGCTTTTGCATCTTGTTTAGATATGGCTTCTACTTCGAGTTTTAGCTGGCAATGGCGGATGGCATGGTCAATTGTGATAACAGATAATGTTCTCTTGAAACATTTCTGAGCCTATTTTGTGATTTCCAATACAGAAACCTGTATGTAATGCACTGCACTATGGGCCCGAAAATCATGGGCACCCAGTATGGTTTTCTGCCCTTGACCCTTATGCACAGAGATTATTCCAGATTTTCTGAATCGTTTGATGATATCATGTACTGTGGTTGATGATATGTTCAAACTAATTTTACACTGTCTAACTCCTTTCTGATATCTCTCCATTAATTGTTGGTGCAGAATTAGGGAGATTGGTCATCCTCTTTTCATCTTTACTTCCAAGAGCCACTGCCATTCCAAGATGCTTTTTTTCATACTCGTTTATAAATGACCTATTGCCAGCTGGTCCTCCAGCTGTTCCTTTTTATACTTGTAAATTTTCCACCCTCTTATTTTGATCAACGAACAGGTGGGCTGCAAAATGGCAGAAATTTTGCAAGTACAGACAAGGGTTAAAATGGCAGTAAGGTGCAAACGTTTAATTATTAATAAATAAGCAGAGTACTGAGACAAAGAAAACTGTCTTTTGTTTCAGGAGGAACTGAGTAGGTGGGAAAATCCTGTGCTGGCAGACTGGGCCCACATTACCTGCCATATGCCTCCCAAAATTAAGACTACTTGATGATACATCAGGATTCTTGCAGGTCTTCAATCACTTGGTTGAGGTGTAGGGCTGGCCACAAAACAAATGGGCAGCCTGCATGCTTCATCTCTTGCTAGGAATGTGCAATCCACCAAATAATCACCTTCCCACTGATCAGCTAATAAAGTACACCATCTTCTGGTGAGAAATCCTGTAGTAGGTAGGGAAGATTCATGAGCACTAACTCTATCAAGAGACTGGGCTGCCGGCTGGTGTTTGGCTGTTTTTTTAACAAATTATGTTCTCTCCAATTTGATGCTATTTATTTATGTTTTTGTTTGTATCTTTGACCGTAAAAGCCACATAAAATGGACATAAACAAAGACTCTGGTAAAACAAAAATAGGGGGGCTATGCATTTACACACACAACAGCTGGCATACACTTCTCTTTTAATTTAGTGTAATAATAATAATAATAATAATACATTTTATTTATAAAGCGCCTTTCAGGAGACTCAAGGACACTGTACAATACAA
>JAOUQV010315195.1:0-12934 GCA_028565295.1 Aspidoras spilotus
CTATCTCTCTGCCTCGCAAGGCGATACAACTCCTTCTCTCCTTCCTTACTGTCTAACGTCTCGTACAACTAATCATATGCCTTCTGCTTGGCCCTTGCTACCTCTCTCTTTGTCCTATACTTCATCTCTTTATACTCCTGCTTACTCTCTTCAGTCCTCTCGCTGTCCCATTTCTTCTTTGCCAAACTGTCTTTCATCTGTCCAGATGACACATGTATTGCATGTACAACAACTACCATTTAATAAACTACACCATTAGAGAGATAAGTTGTTAGTATAAGACACATTCTATATGTCTAATATGATTATAAATCCAACTTGACAGTAAAAAATAAATATATAAATTTGGATTAACATTGCATACACATACATTACATACACCAAAAAAAATTTTTTATATAAATTTGCACATTTTTTTGGTATACAACCTTTCTCCATAACATTTGTCATACAGTCAGCCTTTGCCTCAGTGTTTCTCAGTGAGTTCTTTGACAGATGCTTAGCTCTTTCTCTTGGAATTCATGTATGCTCTCTGTTTCTTTTTCTCTCTCTCTCTCTCTCTGTCTCTCATTTTTATTTTTATTCTTATTTTGTTTATGAGTCTGGAAAAATACCATATATTGCATTTGTATTTTGCCACTCTATTTTTTGTTGTTGAAATATTGATTCTGATTGTTCAGAATGTGTTAAAATAATAAAAGTAATACTAATAAAAATAATACTTTCCATCAACATAAAAATGTTGTTATCCCTTTACCTTACTTTATTGCTCTAGCTCTTTTTCCTTTGTTTGTTTGTTTAATTGCCTCATTCTTTATTCATAGCATCATTTTATACCATTGCTGAAAACCTCTTAGTCTCTGAATTACCCTAAATTGATTATAAATATGCTGGTTACCTGTAATCTTTGTTATCCAGTAAATTGCGCCATATTTTGTGCACCTGCTTCTTAGTTTGTTTTGGCTCGCTCGTTTCTCCTAACAAATTGCAATGCCTGTTGAGTAATTTGTTGCTGCACCCCCATAATCTACAGTGGTGGATTCCCACACAAGGTCCGGTCACTGACAAGGTGTTCATGCTGCGACCTGCTTGAAATGACCTGAAGGTACTCCAGAGCAGTTGGAATTCCCATTATGTCTGGCCTGGTCTCTACTTTGGTCTGTATGTACCACAACACTGCTTCCCCCATCGAAGACAGTACACTCCCTCACACAAACATTTCATCTATGAGTAGAAAGTTTTGTCTGTCTCCTCTGAACACTAGAATTCTAATTACCACCTCTAGTCATGTTGTGTAGCGGACCTGCCATATCCACAAACCTTTCACAAACTGCTGGTAATAAGATGCTATGCTTAGAACCAGGCAGAACCAGACAGTTTGTCAAGTGCATTGTCAATATAAAACTCTAATACTATACTATAGTAGAATGCAGAAGCTACAACTTAAATACTTCTTCTTTGCCAGCACCATGGGGAATGTCAAGGAGCTGTGTGAAGGCTCAATGATCCTGGTGGCTGCAATCTCACAGACCTACTTTTTGGTTGCCTGTTACTTTTTACATTTACATTTACATTTGTAGTATTTAGCAGATGCCCATGTCCAGAGCAACTTACAAAAGTGCTTTAAGATAATATCAGTAAACACAATATTTCTGACTAGACAGGAAACCAAGATGAATATCCTCAAGAAATTGTTGTAGAATTGTGCATGTGGGGTTTCGTTTTTATTTTTTTTTGGGGGCAAGAAAATTTTTAAAGGAAAAAACGGGTTTCGTTCAGATAAGTGTGGAACAGTGTTTAAAGATAGCTACTGACTCTGCCGTTGGAACATTAAGGAGAAGTTCATTGCACCATTTAGGAGCCAAAAAGGAGAAGAGTCTAGAAGCATGACTTCTTCGTCCAGTCGAGCAAAGCTAGACAACCAGAGTGCGCAAGGTGCAGTGCGGGGTGTGATAAGTGCTGTAATGTAGGAGTGCAGGACCATTCTTGGCTTTGTAAGTGAGCATCAGTGTTTTAAATCTGATGCAAGCAGCTACAGGGAGCCAGTGGAGAGTGCGGAGCAGTGGTGTACTATGTGAAAACTTTGATTGAACATTGAATACAAGTCTTGCAGCCGAGTCTGGATCAACTGTAAGGGAAGGATAGCACAAAGAGGTAGACTTGCTAAGAGGGAATTGCAGTAGTCCAGTCTCGAGATGACCAGGGACTGAACCAGGATCTGTGTCCTTCTTATATTTTATAGAATTAATCAGCCAGAATGAGCTGTCAAAATCTTCAGCTGTATTTCATGAGCTTCCTATTGCCACCATCGCTGCTGCATCAGTGCGACCATGCTATGACTACCTCTATTTCATTTGAATTCACTTCAACGCATAGCCACTAAAATAATCCCATAGCAAGTAACGATAACTTATGAAAAAAATGCATACAGCATAAGCAATTATAAATTAGCAATGAAAAGTGTAAATTATGTATAATTATGTATAAAACATAATAATAAAAAAATAGTGTGTATAATGTTATTTTTTAATTGTTTTAATTTTTTTATGCTGTTTTAATCTGATTTAGTGAAACAGTAAGATAAATCATAGTAAAACTGCCGAGTTCCTGCACTTCACCCTTTTTCAGTCGGCGTGTTTGGTGATGGCATGGACCTCATCCTGTTAAAATTCCATCATTGCATAAAAACAGTTTGTAGTGGAAGAGTGGAGGAGTGTTAAGTGGAAACTATGTGGGAAACTACGTGGGACACACTAATATCGTGGCCAACTATCTTATCACCAGTGGAATCGTCCTGTTCTTAACCCCTTTGTGCAGAGCGAATTTCAAGCTTACTTTCAAGTGATTTTTACTACTTCACTTTAACATTAAATTTAAAGTTGTACATATTACACAATGATAATTTGTGGCTTAATTTGAAGTAAACAAATTAGTAAACACCAAAACCTTTAATTTGATAATTTAGCTTAAAAAAGTGATTAAAAACAAAGAATCATCTTTATTTATTTGTATAATACATATTTGCATAAATGCAGGAAAATAAAATCAGCCATTGCCAACATTTCCTTATTCACTAAGGTATGGACTAACTTGGTACAATATTTGGAGTAAATATATAGCATGGATTTCCTGGAATGTGCACTTATGTCACCAAACGCATCCAGACATTAGCAAAATAAATATTTCACTTTACATCATGTGTTTTATTTTCACAATTTGTCACAGAATATACAACTATAAGCCACTCTCAGACTAATATACTTATTTATTTGTGAGCACCGTGGGTAAACACAGAGGGGATATTTCAACACTGAAGTATGTACAATCCCGAAATTATGTGATTATTAGAATATCTAGAACATGAATTACTAAATTATTGTTGAATGAATGCACCTACTTAGATTTTCAGCTTGCTATGTCTTTGTTGTAGCTTTAAAATATTTGTTAAGTGGCATATGCAACTGGCACAATGCATACATATTGTAAAATACTTACTTATTACTACCAGAAATATACTGCACTGTATTTATTGCTTTATTTCTACAACATTTATTTCTAAATATTTTTTTTCATCTGTTTAGATCACATTTGAGTAATTCTGAATAAAAATGTCATTTATTTTTGTGGTATTTTAAGCCTTTGGTTATCATTATTTGACACTTTGGTGGTATTTTATATGTAAAAATACATATACAGCAGTTTTTTTCTGGGATACGTTTAGTCAAATATCTAAATGACGGTTACTGTATGTGTGTAGGGAAAGGTATTGACTGGATATAAGTGGTCTTGGGGTTGTAAATATGGTACATTATTCTGGACTCTGTTGATCTAAGTGGTCTCAGTGTTCCTTTTAGTTTTATGATCTAAGTGGTCACACTGCACAATAGAATGCAGCAGATAATTAGTATTAATTTGCATTATAATTATTCAGACTTTAGTATTCTCTAATTCTTCCCACTATCATTTCCATTCCAGAATGCTATAAAAAATACATGTTTTCAATGTGAAAGATGTCATTGAAGCTGTCCAAGCCAGAAAGAGTGCACTTTAAAATTAAAATTAGCACCCGCAAATCAAGTTATGAGGAGATGGATGAGGATGCAGAACCAAACACCCATTTATTGCCCAGTTGACCATGGTGAGGAAGTTGAGGAAACCAAAGCAATCAAATCCAAAAAGATAGCGACCAGTATCACCAGTGATATTACTGAGCCCTTTGACATCCATGCCATTAATGCCACAGAGACCTGTGACTGCTAGGGAGAGGTTATGTGTACCATTAGTGGAAGTGTGCAAGGACATGATTGCACATTTCCCTGTAAAAACAGAGAGGACACTGTAGACACTGCAATAAAGCCTACACCAATACCCTCTGCATAAAGTGTGGTGTGTGTCTATGCTTTTCAATTGAATTAAACTACTATTTGCATTATCACTGTACATAAACACAAATGGTTATAACCGTCACCTAACACTAATCTAGGTTCTGATGGCATGTCCTGGGTTCGCACCGATGTTTTCATTGTTTTATTTATTTTTTTTGTCAATACATTTTGATTTATAAATGTATGAATGCTGTATGATTATTATAATATTTACTGTTAAAGGGCTTTGTAAGCAATCCACAGCGCAAATCAACCCTTAGTTGTTTAGTAAATGTTTTTGAAAGCGTAAGTGCAAATACACAAATTCTGCTCTGATCAAAGATATTGTAACATTTCTGTAAAAACGTACTAAAACATAAGAAAATTTGGTAACCCTTCAATTTCTGCGTCAGAGGATGCCTTTGCAAAAGCTTTCACTATATGGATAAATGATTTTAACCATCACAAACATCCCCATGGGCTTTAGATCACCATTGACTAAGCAAAATTTCTCATTTTGCCTGAAAACCCTTATGGTTCTTAACAGTAATGATGAACTCAGACTCACATTCAGTTTTAAAATTAACAGTTTAAGCTACACTGTGCTTGTGACATTAGACACTACTATGAGTTGTTTTGGGTATGGCGAAACAGGTCACCTGGTCCAGGCCTGTCCGCTGAGTGCTGATTCTGAAGGTGGAAGCTCCGGTGTGCAAGCGCCTGTAACACCCGATCCCAAAAAAGCAGAATCTGCATTAGGAGAGGCCACTATGCCCGCATCTGAGCAAGCTGAAAACTTTTCCTGAGGCCACCAAAACAACTAAACACTTTACCAAGGATTACACCGAAACACATGACATGAATGCCACTGAAACACCTGCAGTTCATCTCAGGAAAAAGAATACCAACTCGCCAATAAAACAATCCACTGTCACATCTCCCAAAAGAAAGAAAAAGATAAGACACAGAGATCATCACAGAGACAGACCCAGTGTCTGGGACTGCACACAGCAACGTCTCTGAGGTCAAGCCAGGCCCAGAGCACAACACAGGGGTGGAAACATCAGTCGCTATAGACACAACAGCCGAGACTGTGTTTCATTTAACGAGTAATGAACAGGACACCATGGATTACAATGACAATTAATACATGGGAAAAAGTTCAAAGGGCGGTTAGAGAGAGAATAACATTTGGAACTTAAATCAAAAATAATTTCAGTTAACACAGCTCATACACTGCTCATTCAGACTGCAGTGTAGTATATTATGCTAATAAAAATGTAACATGGAGCACAGGAATGAGAGTGAGACTTAAATGTGGGACATAATATAAAAAAGTATGAATACTTAATTTGACATTTATTTTTATTTTACTATTCTAGATTTTCTTTAGAACTGTAAAAAAAATGTAAATAAAAAATGTGTTAATGTAAATAATCTTTAAAAATTATAAATGTGTGTTTTATTGTGGGTATAAATGTACACATAGAGATGTACATCATGATAATGATTTTGGGTTTTCATTGGCTGTAAGACATAATCATCACCAATAACAGAAATAAACACTAGGAATAGATCACTGTGTTTATATTTAATCTGTATAATGTATGCATTTCACTGTTTGTATTAAATTACTGAAATAAATTAACTTTTTGATGACATTCTCATTTATTGAGATGCACCTGTATATACACTATATTGCCAAAAGTATTTGCCCATCCAAATTATCGGAATTAGGTATTATAATCACTTTCATGGCCACATGTGTATAAAATCAAGAACCTAGGCATGCAGACTGTTTTTACAAACATTTGTAAAAGAATGGGTCTCTCTCAGGAGCTCAGTGAATTCTAATGTGGAACTCCACAACTTGTGTTTGAGTTGTCCATTAGATAGTTGATCATGTCTAACTCTCTTTATTCTCTTTTCCTTTATTTATTTTCTCCATTTTCTCTGGTATAAGTCTGGTTCCTCTCAAGTTTCTTTCTTACTTATTACCCCAGCGGGTAATGTGTTTGTGTAAGTATTTTATGATTTTTTACACTTTATTAATGACAATTTATGTATGTTTATGCCAGTTATGTTTGTTTTATTAGTTATCATTATTATATAAATAGTTGTTTATTTAAGTACAAGTTTTGTTACCATTTATAGGAAGATTGTCGGGCTTAGTGCTACTTTAGTATATGAGTGAATGGTGTGTATGTGTGTGTTATAAATAAAAGAGCACTTCCTGTTGTTTCAAGTAAGTTGGGGGCCCCAAGCAAACACACCCCCAATACTAACAAGGGTTCTCCTAACCTCCTCACCAGAAAAATACACTTACCACTGTTCTGTTTTTTGTTCCTCCTTAATCTTTTTTTGCTTCCTGACTGATAAAATCGCTTCATGATGCTGAAACTTAAAATTTGCCCTGAGTCACAAAACCGGCTGGCTGCCTGCTGTCAGTAACTGGTGGGAGTGGCCCCCTTGAGGGAGATTCTGATTACAGTGTCATGCTCATAGACCGTAGAATAGAATTTAAAGGTTCACTCACATAGTTTGCCACTGTATTTAATTTTTAACCTGTTGGGGCCCCAAGCAATTGATTGGTCGGCTTGCCCCAATTGCAACGGGCCTGATTTGGTGTCAGAAGTGGGATTCTGCCCTCCAGACAAGATGAATTAGGAAATAAATTTTCTTCAAGTTTCTTCAGGCCAAGCTGTGCAATCTCTGTAGCAGTGGACACAACGGTAACAGACTCTGGTAACTACTATGTGCTAGTGGCTATGGATTATTTCAGTAAGTGGCCGAAAGCCTATGACATACCTGACCAGAGTCCAACCATAAGGATGAAGTCACTGGTGAATGAGTTCTGTCATTTTGAGTTTCCTGGGGAACTTCAGGTAATGTACCGTATTTGCTGGGGCAGATGGTGTGCATCGTGATGTGCAGATGTTGGTGAATCAGGGCTGGTTAGCTTGCCGAACCAGAGAGTTCTATAGCAGATAAAATACTGGACACAATGGGATTCAAACCACTTAGATGAAACACCAGGTCATCCGAGACAGGCCTTGATAATTACCCAGCAGACATTGTGGGTGGGTGAAATATATATATATCTGTATGTATAGGCATAAATGGCCAACTCTGTATGTATCAATATATATATTTATATATATATATAATTTTTATATATATAAATTTTAGAAAATCAAGCATGTGCCTCTTCACTCTTCCTCCAGACCGTGCTTGATTTCCAATTGAACACATTGGACCACTGAGCAACAGTCCAGTTCTTTTTCTCCTTGGACTATGTAAGACACTTCTGACTTTGTCTCTTGGTTATGAGTGGCTTGACACAAGGAACGTGACAGTTGTATCCCATGTCCTGGATAAGACTGTGTGTAGTGGCTCTTGAAGCACTGAATCCAGCAGCAGTCCACTCTTTGTGAATGTTCCCCTAATATTTTAATGGCCTTTTCTCTCCTTTCAAGGCTGCTCTTCTATCCTGTGGCAATATGAAGCTAGACAGACAGTTAACAAAATAAAATACTTAAAAATACCAAAAGATAGAATAACATTAAATATACTGATTATTAGTAATCCTAACATACATACAAAGTATTTATAAGTATCTCTACACACAAAGACAAATAAACCTCTGGACTGACTGGTGCATGTGAGTCTCTGTTCCTTACAATGGCTACTGACTGAATTCTATAATACCAGTATTTATATACAGGTGCATCATATTAAAATAAAATATAATCAAAAAGTTATTTTTTTTCAGTAATTCAATACCAATACCAGTGAAATGCATACATTATATAGATTCATTACATACACAGTGATCTATTTCAAGTGTTTATTTCTGTTAATGTTGATGATTATTGCTTACTGAAAAACTGAAAACTGAAACTGAAAATGAAAAAAAAAGAATTTTAATGCAATTTTAATGCAATTTTTAAAGAATTGGCCTACAGTAAAATTATGTACAGTAAATGCACTCAATACTTGGTTGGGGCTACTTTTGCATGAATTGCTGCATCAGTTTTCATAGCATAGATGTGATCTGCCTGTGGCAGTACTGAGGTGTTATGGAAGCCCAGGTTGCTATAATAGCAGCTTTCAGTTCACCTGCATTGGGTTGGGTCTGGTCCCTTTCATCTTTCTCTTGACAATACCCAGGCGAGTTTGTGTGTCTCTCCACTCTTCCTCCCGACTCTGCGAACTTGATTTCAAAATGAAAAGCAAAATTTACTTTCATCTAAAAACAACACATTGGACCAATGAGCAACCGTCCACTTCCTTTTTCTCTCTGGCCCAGATAAGACACTTCTGGCATTGTCTCTTGGTTATGAGTGGCTTGATACAAGGAATGCGACAGTTGTAGCCCATGTCCTGGATATGTGTGTGGGGGCTTTTCTAACCAGTCTACGGGAACTTAGGAAGACTTTGCAGGTATTTTTTTGTAAAATATTTTTATTTACTGAATTAATGATTTTGGGTTTTTATTCACTGAAAGACATAATCATCAACAGTAACAGAAATAAACACTAGAAATAAATCCTTGTGTTTGAAATGAATCTATATAATGTATGTGTTTCACTGTTTCATTTTAATTACTAAATAATTGATTGAGATGATATTTAATTTATTGAGATGTACCTGTGCATATATAGGCATTTGCTAAAATCAAAAAGTTCATTTTATTTCTCACCAATTTACACTCAGTGTCCCATCTTAACAGAAAAAAACTAAAAGAAAAAACTAAATATCACTTTGTAATAATTATTCAGACCCCTTGTTCAGTATTGAGTAGAAGCACCCTTTTGAGCTAGTACAGCATGACAGTTTCGTGGGAATAATGTTTTTTTAATAAAGTTTTGCACACCTGGATTTGGGATTCTCTGCCATTCTTCCATATTTATTAATATATTAATTAATATATTTTTACAGTTTCTTATTTTCAGGTAAAATATATTGATACAATAATTTAAACACTTTTGCTACTGTTTTGTAATTATCAATCCTTTTTCTGCTGCAGTAAACACATTGTCAACAAATTAAATACATCATGTCAAAGTTAAAGATTTGAAAGATGTGCACTTAAAATCATAAAAATAGATTTCATTTTTCATAAATGAGGCTGGTATGCTTGAGAAGTGACTCATTGCTGTTTCTTTTTAAGTGCTTCCATCACTGTCATTGCACAGCAGAATTTTTACGCTTGTTATGCGTGATGGTGATGTAGGACAGAGCATTTATGTAAATCACTCCCTGCTGCTGTTCCACCGCTGTGCACTTTCATCTTCTGATGTGCATGACTTCTTGTTTCCTTTGTCTGATTTGTCAGCTGCACAGGTAGCAATGCAGAGTTTGTTGGAACACAGAGAGACCTTTCAAACATTTTCTGTCTCATGTACCAATTTCCCTATTTTAGTTAGATCTTATGTAATGCAGCACTTAAATGTATAATATAATATACAACAGCAACAGCCTGATACACATGCCTTATAATACCTAGGTACAGTGATGCTTGAAAGTGTGGCTTTCCATATTACTGCGAAATTTTGTCCAAAAACTTCTGATTGTCACGCAAAGTTTTAAAAGTATATAAAGAAAAGCAAATCTAATAAATAAAACAAAAGGTTCAGACTCATTTATTTATTAAGGTAAATGTTTCAATATTGGATATCTGAATGTGGCAAAGCTTTTGGGGTGTTCCTAAACTTCAAAACCAATTTATTCTTAGCTAAGTTTTAAAGTATGGATTTCTGCTACAAGTGCAAACAGGCTCATGAACTCAATTTCCAGGCAAGTAGCATGCAAAACAGGTGAAATGTGGAATACCTGTGGCGGACATTGTTTATATGCCCATATATGGGGCAGTTAAGGAACCAGCCTTTCGAATGGATTCGATGGATATTTCTAAAAGTATTTGGTCACCTGCCTTGACTCACATATGAGCTAATCAATATGGTTCAATATGACGTTGTTCTACCATATGCAGCAAGAAGAGCTTTAATTATTCTGGGAAAACTGTCCCTAATGTTTAGGAGTGTGTTTATGGGAATTTTTACCATTCTTAAAGAAGCGCATTTTTGAGGTCACACACTGATGTTGGACAAGAAGGCCAGTTCTGTGCAGGCCATGTCTTTATGGACCTTGTTTTGTGCACTAGTGCAGTCATGTTGGAAGAGAAATTGTTCCCACAAAATTAAGGGCATGGAATTTTCCAAAATGTTTTGGTATGCTGAAGCATTCATACATCTGTGGCCATGGAAGTAATTGGAACACCTGACTCTGATCATTTGAAGGTGAGCAAATATTTTTGAAAATATAGTGTATGTGTGTTTTACTGCACAGATGAGTTACACTGTGTGTAAGTATAGTGGAAAATATATCACTTTCACAATGCTCATGTCCCTGTCTTAACTTTACCCGGTATGTAGCAGTGTGGCATGATGTACATTTTGAGAGAAAGTCAGGTTCTTCTAAAAAGCTAAATGTGCACTAAATGTAAAATAAAATGATTTTGTATTTATTTTGTTAAAAATAAGCTTCAAAGTATTGCTAAGGGCTGTAATATTTTTGGTCATTTCAACCCGACATCATACCAGCACCTCCTAGTACCTTACTTAGAATTATTTGAACTAATCTTGGAATCTGCAGTCGTATATAAATGACCCCAAACACATTTCTGACTCATGTAAAGCTGCAGTATATTTCCTTAGTATTGAACTTTCTAGTTGTACTGTGTTGTTCAATCCAGTGAGTTCTGTCAAACAAAACCCTTTTCTTTCTCACAGAGAATTGCAAGCATTTATTTGGAAATAATTATTTGTAAAATTCAGCAGCACTAAATTAATAGCTGAATTAATTCAGCAGAACTAAATTATTAAATGGGTGTATGTGCATTTTGTGCATTTTCAGAAGCAAAAATGAAACTAATAAAAAAAACTATAAAATCAAAAAGTGAAATATTTTTAATATATATGTATATTGTTCACACATTTTGTACTAAAATGAATACGTGAAAGAAATCCCTAAACGATTTACGCTATATTCATACCCACAATATGTATATGTAACCTACTGTACACTTAACCTAGTGTACACTGTACACTGAGTCCAGCAGTGAGTCCTTAAGGGAGTTTGTATGAGGACCTGATATCCACAAGTGGGGCTTGTGCTTACAGCTCACACTGCTGAGGTGGCAGAGGAGAGCGAAGTTTCGGCTTCCCTGCATCCGTGACACGGATCCAGCTAAAGCGAAAGAAAAAGGATGGATGGATATTTATATACAGTATATACTGTAGTATGTATCTTAAATATTTTATGTAAATTTATATTTAACATTTAAATGAAGTATTTAATAAAAATGTGTATGTTAAGATATTAGATGTATGGTTTATATTTCTTAGCCAGGTTACAATCGGAAGAGCTCAATGTTGAAAAATGTTACAGTTAATGCTAAATGTCACAAAAACTCTGCTATTAGTTTAAATGTGCCACTTTACAAACAGCGCCCCTTGGAGTGTCACCTTATTAATGTGACATGCTGCACAGCTGTCTGTCACAAATCTAATGCATTTTTTTATTTTTATTAGGCATAGATCATCATAAACATTTTGTATCTTCAAAGTAATGACAGCAAAATAAAACTAGTCAGTTTACAGCGGCTGTCATGCTTCAGAATTTCCCATCCAACATTCTGTTCCTATTTTTCATTTCACTTCTCTGTCCGGGTCCTTCTTGGACTTATGGGAATTTTCTTTTGACATTCCTCATTGGGGCTTCCAGTGAAATAAAGCCTTTGATGCTGACAGATAGCTGGTGGATGCCAGTTTGACTCCGACTTAGTCAAGCAGTCATATGGAAATTAATGAGCCATGTAGGCTTTAGAAATGTCTGCCAGTCAATTTAAGATCTGTAATGTTTCGTGTTGCTCATGGAAAAATTACCCAGGCAAAGTTTCATAATCACAATTCCAAACAAGAATACAGCAAACTAATATACATTATGAATACCTTTATCTGCAGTAATTCTACATGAATTGTTATTAATGTAACAATTTACTGTCTACAATTTAAAATACATTGAATATACACTATATATAAAATTCCCTGTATGCTTTTATTATAATAACAAAAAACGGGGACGCTACAGTATTTTATTCTCAATTTTGGTATCAAAATTCAGGGTGTCTGCTGCGAGAGTTTAGGCAGAGGTATTATAAGCAAATAAAATGTATCAAATTTAAGTACCAAAGTATAGATCTTAGCAAAATTGGAAATAATAAAATCAAAAACAAGAACTAAATTATCAGAAAACTTATCAAAACTCACAGCATCAACTAGGGAAAATGTTATGAAAAAGCCTGCTATTTTCATTAAATACTAAAAGCAATGGAAATACCTACATTTCTAAAAGAGATTGAATCCTTAATTTCCGCCACTTTGATAACATAACTGGCCTCTTTTGAACTCTGGTATGTCACCCCTAATTTTGTGTGCATTGCAATATTTTTAGCAAAACTGTGCTCTTACCCTGCTAATTGAACCTTCACACTCTGCTCTTACTGG
>JAOUQV010315200.1:0-12933 GCA_028565295.1 Aspidoras spilotus
ATGCCCTTCCTGACGCAACCCTCACCATTTATCCGGGCTTGGGACCGGCACTAGAAATACACTGGCTTGTGCTCTCTTATAACGTTGTGATCTCTATCATTTCTGAAAACCCTTTTCTGCATTGGTCTAAAGTAATATTGGGTTTTTTTTATTAGTGGTCAGTTATAATCATCAGATCAAAAGAAATAAACACTTGAAATATATAAGTCTGTGTGCAATGAATGTGTATAATATACAATAATATATAATATATAGAAATAAATCAACTTTTTCATGATATTCTAATTGTATGACCAGCACCTGTATGTGCTTTCAGACATGTCGTTGTTAAGAATTTTATTAGCATCTAAGCTTTCAGCTTCAGTAATAACACCATGTTCTGAATATGCAGACGTCCTTTTCTTGGCTATAATTTTTGCAGTCTATTACTAAGCGTTTGATTGTGAGTGGATTGCGAGTAACTCAAAAAAGAATGACCAATGCAGCACCTGGTATAAATTCTGTTTAATCTGTCTTCTGCAGCCACATATTTTGGTAATCGGTTTGGAATTTGGCCAGTGTTAAAAATGCTGAGTGGTGAAAAATGCTGCCTCTCATATAATGTGTCCATAGGTCAATAGTATTAAAATAAACAGCTCTGTAACCAAGAGAAACTGTCAACTGCAATATGTTTGATGCTAAACACATAGCAGAACAGAAGTCTCAATTTCTTCTTGAATATACAAAAAACATCTTAGCTAGTTCATTTTGTACTTATTTATACTTATTTGTTTGTCATTGTGGATGTAGAATCCAATCAATACTACAACTTTTAAATCCTTGATAGCTCAATTGGTAGAGTGCGCTGCTGGAAAAAGCCATGAGCATGAAGAACCTTTGATTTGAATCTCCTAGGATGAAACAGCTAATAATTAGGATGCCCAGTAAGTTTATCCCTATCACACGGAGCACATCTGCTCAGCCAACCATTACAAAGCGATGGCTTGAAAACTTTCAATATGTTATAAGACATCTAACACGTATAATGCACCACCATACCATATAATGTATAGTACCTGTAAACAAATCAGTCTAGGAACTACTACATAGTTAAAACATAACATCTGTCATAGCATCAGTGGAATTTCCTTAACATTCACAATCACCAGACGTTTGCCTGGTGATTTTGTTTAATCCCCATTATTCCTTCAGTGCAAAATATCACAAATTTACTGTTTTACCGTTGATTCTATGCTTAGAATAATTTGGCAATCCCTTTTATATAAACAGCTGTGGGTCCCCTCCTAAACAAAGACACGAGATACTTACATAGAACTGGAAGTGTAAAAAGCTGGACAAAACTTTAGGTGCAGCTACAGGGAACTGGTGGAGCAAAGTCTGCAGATACACTTCCAACTCCTTTTGCCTCTTTTCCACAATGGTTTTGGAATTTTTACCAAGTATCCTCTTGGGAGGCAATAGATGTTTGTCAATATTGTTCTCTGAAGTGAGCTTTAGGACACAGAAAGACATACAATACATCACATTCTGTACATTTTCATTAGCTAGATTAATCAAACCTGTGGGAAATCTGCTACTCATTTAGTAAAATTCCTAGTAAATGTATTTCTAGAAATTTCAGTAATAACTGAAACTAGACATACTCCACAGTGTTGTAGCATATGAGCTCCACATTAAGTAAAACTAAAAGCAAGAATAAAGCGAAATAACACGGGCCAGTTAGAGAGCAACCTCTGGATGACCTTTTTAAACATCTGGTGTGCATTGGAAGACTGTTTCTGATATATTGTGTAAAACTGTGGTAAATGAAATGCTTGATTTTGAACATTACTCACCAGGTGGTACAAACAAATAATACACAATAAGACAGGGTAATATTAACATGCCTAAAAAAAGTATATAACATTATGAGCTAGTACTCAAATATCAATCTGAAATGTACCCTATTCAGGGGTACTTCCACGAAAGGCAACATATACATAGGGACAATAAATTTATATTCCAAATCAGACATAACTGTACATAGACTTTCATGTGGATTGTTGCTATTGAATTTTTATGATATTTCTGACAAGTATTTGGTGGTAAAAAGAATAAGGGATCGATAAGTTAAGTTGACAAATCATGCCAATTATAACACTGGAAGCATACCCATGCAAAACATACATTTATTTGCACGTTGATTAGGGCTTGGTTATTAAAGTGTACATATACAAAGGCATACCTTTTCATGTAGTTCATAGAAGTCATTGTAGCGATGCTTTACGGTCCACCGGTGGTCCCCAACCTTGACCTCAATTATATAAACCTATATATGGTTGAAACACAAAGAAAACAGGTTAGCAGCATGGCAATACCCTGTCGTATGACTTTACAATACCTAAAGTAAAGCCCGGTGGTGACAGCATCATGCTGTAGATCATTTTCATCAGATCATTTATATATGGTCATTTTGGCCACCTAACAAGACCATGACATCAATGACACAACCTTTGGAGCATCTTAATAAATATATTTTCCCCCCCCACAGTCCAAAAGACATTCGTTCTAGGTGGACTGGAGACACTAAACTGTCCTAAGCCTGAAATAGTGAGAGCTGCATCAGCAAGAGCGTAAAACGGGTGTAAAACGCGCCAGATCGTAATGCAAGTGACTCGCTGTGGCAACCCCTGATGGCCGAAAGAAAAATATATATATAGACGAAGACAAAACCTGACATTTGTGAATACAGATTAACCATAACCCATAAAATCAGTAACGCCCCCTGTAGTGAGCTAATGATATGTCAGATCAGCAATAAAAATAAAAGTGAAAGTGATACATTTTGCCACTGTTTTGCACACAGCGGAATTGGTCCTCTGCATTTAACCCATTCGTGCAGTGAAACACACACATAGACACACACAGGTGAAGTGAGCACACGTGCCCAGAGCAGTGAGCAGCCAGCACAGCGCCCGGAGAGCAACTGGGGGTTAGGTGCCTTTAGCCATGACCTGACGGTACTTGGAATTGAACCAGGGACCTTCCGGTCACAAGGCATGTTCCTTAACCACAAGCCTCTGACTTCCCCCAAATGTTATACACATATTCATTACCTAGACTATTGAAAGTGAGCATCAAATCTAAATGTGTCTATAGTCATTATTAATATATTTTTATTTATAGGAATAGACAAACTCAATTGGTGACACTCATCTTGTTGCTGCCTCACATCGAGCCCTTGAACAAGAAATGTCAATTCAGCAATATTGAGTGTATAATAGTATTTAATAAGAATTATATATTTATTACAATAATAACACAGATCAGTGGACAAATATTAATATAGTTCTTATTTTATTGTTTTTTTTAGGGTAATTCATTATGACTTATAATTATGACTTATCTTGGCTTATCTTAAAGTACTTTGCGCGTGCGTGAATTAGCAATAAACAAGCACACATAAACTAGCAAGCATGCTAGCAATGTCAGCTCTTTCGACTGAGTTATACATTTTAGATCAAACAAGACGATAATGACTGGTTTATTACGGCGAAAGTGAACGTATCTTAAAGACAGCGGTTATCTTACTAGCTAGTCTTTTACAATTACGAGCCTAACACACATAACCAGGCTTGTTATTAGTTTAACTAACTAGCATGTCGGTATATTATATAAAAAATAACGTTTCGAAATATTACATCTTGAGGATACCAGTGATTATTAGTCATTTCTACTAATTTGGCGTACATTCTGGTTCAATTAAAAATATATATTACCTTACTACATACGCGCACTACAACAGTGTATCGAATACCGGAAAAGATATCAACTTAGTGCACTCTGCGTTTAGCAGAACGGCATTTAGGATACGGCCCCGTTAAAATAGCTGTCATAAAGGCAAGATTGTGAAACAAACATTACCGTGTAGTTCTCCACTAGTTCAGATCCAACAATGCAAACACTTCTTTCTGTGTTTTGCTGCGTAAAGCCTTCGCAGTCCATTTTTACACAGTTACAATTACGCTACACCATTATTGAATGCCTGGAAGACGACGATACAGGTCTATTGCACATATCGGTGATGAGATTTGTACGAAAAAAACATTCAGTCCCTCTAGACATCCGTTGTCATTCGAGTAGATAGCAGATCACTTCCTTCTTCTCTTGCAGTTTAGTAATAAAACTGCAAAAGCTACAGCGCCGACTAATGCACTGGAGCTTGTACCGACCGCGAGAGCTCTTAAATAATAGGGCGAGAAATGGAAGCTCCGATCCACTGTGAACCGAGTGATCAGATCAGATTTTACATTTATAAAAGATCTGGGCAAAGCGTGAGATTTTACGAATAGGGATATTATGGCATATGTCCAGACTGTGGCAGACCTTGAGGTCAGGATTTTATTTGAGACCTCCTTTTAGGAAAAACCCTCAGCCCTTCACACAAACACCCAACATGGTATAGTGATGATGGTGGATGAAGCTCCATTGAAGCGTCTTTATGTACCGATAAAGGTTCGACGCATTGGAGCATTGAAATCCGACGTCAGAAAAGAGTGACATCTGGTGGCTAGGAGAAAGTATTGCAGCCTGCAGCTCAACACTGTTAACCCTGTGTACGGTTCAACTAGAGTCAAACCATATTTAATTATTAAAGTGTCACAACAAATCCTTGAATGTTGTCATTATTGATTATAGAATGTATAAGGCCAATGGAAAATAAATATAAGTCATACATTAGCATGGGATAGTGTCAGAACTTTGATCCAGTCCTGCCCATTTACGATGGTTCATTGACATTTTCACGTGAGGTTAAGTGACTCAATACAAGCTCAGGTACAGTGTGTCAAATCAGCAAGTGTTGGAAAAGTGACACAAGCTTCGAGCATTGGGTATCGAACGTCCCATTCCTTGTTCTGTAAGTCTGAATGTGTGTAAGAGCTTGTTCTTAATAAAGAGCAATTTCCTGCACGCTGGGTGTCTGTGTACTTGCTGTTACATTACAATATATATTGTATACTACTCATACTCATTGACTCACCTACACAAAGATGGCAACTGGAATAAGCAGTGTGCAAACGTAGTAGCAAAAAAAAAAAAAGATTAAATATTTTCAAAATGTGAAGAAGTGCAGTGTGTCTGTGTGATGCAGCAAACATTTCACTGATTTGGAACATACTGTGATGTCCGTCACCACAGATTAGAGGTTTTTAGGAGTGGCCGGTCTTCCCAGAAGTCAACTCTGTGGATAAATAGTTCATGTTATTATGATTTATTTAGTGTGTTCTTTATTTAGTTAAGCAGAGATGGGACTAAAGTTACCAGCGTGTGCCGCGGTGAAAGCGCGTGTGCAATCAGATGTTCACCTGGTTGAATGGAACACCAGATTCAGTGCGCATGCAGGCTTTGCATGAGCTGTGTAAATGCAGCAGTGTTGCATTAACCCCGGAGACAAGACAGTGCTTGTGGGATTTAATTACTCGTTTTACTGTTACATTTGCAGTTTTGGAATGGGACTGCACGAGAACGGCGCAAACACAGCATTACATCAACACGGGCGACACTTCCTTCATCCGCCTTAGTCTCCACCGGCATCCCCTGGCTAAAAGGCAGTTTACAGAGCAGCAGATTCGTGAAATAGCAGCAGCCGGAATTATTGAACCATCACGCAGCCCGTGTACATCATCCGTAGTGCTGGCTAAAAATTACCTGCTCCCGCAAATCAACAACATGCTTGATAGACTGTCCGGTTCTGCGTGGTTTAGCTCGCTGGACCTCCACAGCGGTTATTGGTAAGTTCCGTTTTCCCAAGCAGCAAAAGAAAATACGTTTTATTATCGGCACCAGTTTCACTGGTGGCCAGAAGAAGAGTGGTCATTCAGCGAGCTGAAACAACTGCTGTGCAGCGCACCAATTCTAACATACCCGAGGCAGGAGGGGGATTTCATCATCGACACCGACGCCAGCAATCACGCTCTTGAAGCTATACTGTCCCAAGTGCAAGATAGTGCTGAGCACATTATTGGATATTACTGTCGGCGTTTAAACAAAACAGAGCGGAAATACTCGGAGTCACATTCTTTCCATAAAGACTTCAAATTTTGATTTGTCCGACCACAGAACAGTTTTCCACTTTGCCACAGGCCATTTTAAATAAGCCTTGGCCCGTGGAAATTTTCCTGAGTCCATTTTGTGATTTCCAATACAGAAGCATGCCTGTATGTGATACAGTGCTGTCTAAGGGCCCGAAAATCATGGGCACCCAGTATGATTTTCCGGCCTTGACCCTTACACGCAGAGATTCTTCGAAATTCTCTGAATCTTTTAATGATATTATGCACTGTAGATGATTATATGTTCAAACTCTTTACAATTTTTTGTCGGAGCAGAATTCTGGGAATTGGTGATTCTCTTCCCATCTTTACTTCTGCGAGCCGCTGCCACTCCAAGATGCTCTTTTTATACCCAGTGATGTTAATGACCTATTGCCAATTGATCTAATGAGTTGCAATTGTTTGTACCTATAACTTTTTCAGCCTCTTATTGCCCCGTCCCAACTTTTTTGAGATGTGTTGCTGTCACAAAATTTCAAATGAGCCAATATTTGCCATGAAATTTCAAAATCCAACTTTCCAACTTATTTGGAATTGGGTTTGTATTAGCTTAATATTATTTGGAAATAAAATAGTTTAGCTAATTTAAATATTATTTGTTTGCAGTGCATATATTGCGAAGCAGAAACATTCACATCACTGAGAAATACAATTCCTTAACCTTAACTATGCAATGCAAGTGTGATCTCTGATCCATCACATGGTACTTCATCAAGAATTGTCATTCATCAATATCTGATATAACAAGGATGAGGAAAGGATTACTTTGGTAAACCATTGACAAACACTAGAATATTGAGGTACATTCACAAATGTCAATTAAAACTTTTCTGTGTTAAAAAAATATTAATTTAACCATGTCCAAGAGCAGCATTGTCCTCCCTGGGCTGATTTCCCGAGAACTCTTAAAGAGCTGTGTCATTGCCCAGTGCTAAGCATAATTTACAAGTTACACCTTAGCATTAATGCTAAAATTTACTTTGAAAAGTATGTTTCCCCTTTTTGTCTCTTTTCATCCAATAGCTACATCCAATATCCTTATATCGGTATTGATGACATGATTTCATGTCATTAACGTTACACAAGATCAGTTAGATGCTTTTCAATTTGTCTCTTGAATGTAATAACATTACATCCTATTCTATTTTCTGTAAGAAGCTTTGAAACGATTTTAGCTTGGAGTATGGACTAATACGCAGCTCATCCAATTAGTTGTCCCCTTTATTATTTATGTTGTAAACAAACAATTGTATAAGTGTGCTGTACATAATAACCTGAATATTATAATGTTTTCGAACGGCAGAGTCAGTAGCTATCTTTAGATTCTGTTTGAAAACCCACTTATTCTGCACATACCTCAACTAAACCCATTTTTCCTACTCAAATCTTCCCAAAAATAACCCCACTTGTACAATTACGCAACAGTTCCTTGAGCATATTATTGTTTAGTTTCCCGATAATTTAGAATAGAGTGTGTTTACTGATATGTCTTAAAGTAATTCACTCTAGACAATGGCATCTACTAAATACTGCAAATGTAAATGTATTATAAAATATTCTTATGACACAGTTCTTTTGTCTCTACTCCTTGCACAAAGGCGGAGGTAGCGGTTCTGCTGCTGGGTTGTTACCCTCCTATAGCCACCTCCACATCTCCTGGTGTACTGGCCTGTCTCCTGGTAGCGCCTCCAGCCTCTGAAAACTACAATACAGACACAGCAAACCTTCTTGCCACAGCTCGCATCGATGTGCCATCCTGGATGAGCTGCACTACCTGAGCCACTTGTGTGGGTTGTAGAGTCCGTCTCATATTACCACGAGTGTGAAAGCACCACCAACATACAAAAGTGACCAAAACATCCGCCAGAAAGCATAGGTACTGAGAAGTGGTCTGTGGTCCCCACCTGCAGAACCACTCTTTTATTGAGTGTGTCTTGTTAATTGGCAATAATTTCCACCTGTTGTCTTCCATCCTTGCAATGGATGTAGAAGTCTGTAATTTTTATCATAGGTGCTCTTCAAGTGTGAGTGACAAAATCCAGAAAATCACACAGAATGATTTTTAAATAATTAATTTGCATTTTATTGCAGAAAATAAGTATTTGATACCTTACCAAACGAATTCTGGCTCTCACAGACCTGTTAGTTGTTCTTTAAGAAGCCCTCTTGTTCGCCACTCGTTACCTGTATTACCTGCACCTGTTTGAACTAAATAGAATAAAAAGACACCTGTCCACACTCACACACAAACAAACTGGATAAAAAACTGTGGATAAGACAGGGGTGATGTGCTCATATTTCCGGGTTCTAGTAAGGATTCTGGCCGCTGCATTCTAGACTAACTGCAGTTTGTTTATTTAATTACCGGAACAACCAGACAACAGGGCATTACAATAATCCAACCTAGAGATAACAAAGGCATGAACAGGTTTTTCTGCATCATTCAGTGCCAGCATATTTCTGATCTTAGCAATGATTCTAAGGTAAAAGAATGATATCGTGGTGGTATTATCTACATGTAATTCGAAGGAAAGGCTAGAATCAGTAATCACACCAATGTCAAGATAAAAACAACTCAAGGTATGCATAAACATAAGACAAGAAAAGACAAACACAGAGGTAGGTAAAGGATCATGGAAACTAAGAAACCACGAAATAGACAGTAGTCAAAGCGTTGAACATTAACACTAAACCATGAGCAGTTCACACCTTGAATGAGTGTTGGCCAGTGAGAAGAACTAGTCCAACTGTCCCTTATAAAGAGAGAAGAGTGAGCAGAATGCTGCTCACTCAATTAGGGATAGCTAAAGCCATTTAGAGCTAGTGCTCCTGTCGAAGTGAACTACTCACATTCAGGCTGAATCAAAACAAATAAACGGCCATCTTAACCAGGAACATGACATATTTAACAAAGCTTACTTGACAGTTATTAAGAATATTGTATTTTGCACTGTATTATACCTGATATACACAAATCAGCCATTACATTAAAACCAGCTACCTATTATCGTCAAGAGCCCCTTCAATCTACAAAAATGGTTCTCAGCCATGCAGAAACAGACTACAAAAGACATCTGAGAGTGTGTTGTGATAACTGTTCCACATATACAGTTTTAGCATGGGCAGCTAAGCATATGACACACAGAGCAAACTCTGGTGTTTTTGCACCTTTTAATCTTAACCTGCATTTTAGAAACCCCCATGCTTTGGTAACTCTTTTCTAGGATTGGACCAGACAGGTCGTGCCCATGCCCTAAACCTTGCTGCCTGTCTTCTTTACTTGGAATGTCTTTCTGTGACATCAGCCGCATGATGTTAGGTCATCCAGATGACATTTGTGCCTAATAAATGTCCTGACTATATTTTTCAAACTCTGTTGGCCATTGGGTTCAATTTTACTAGCCACTCCAAAACATAATCATTTCCAGACATTAATTCATTCATATATTCATTCATTTTTGTGCTTAATACAGCTGGTGCCCACCCGGCAACTCTGGATGCAAGGTACAACCCTAGACAAAGTGCCAATCCTTTCTAGGGCACACACATACAGTAACACCCACATTCACACATTAATAACCACTTTAGAGACTTGAAATTAAAATTAGAGACAGTAAAATTTAACTTAGCCTACATGCTTTTGGAGGAAAAATGAGCACTCGTGCGAACACAAGGAGAACATTCAGACTCCACAGAGAAATTTCATGTCTAAACATCACTTGAATAAAACCCTGTCTATCAATGCAGGCTTGAATGTTTTACAAAGCGGCACATGATTCCATGCTTTAAATAGATCAAAATGTAATTGAAATTAACCTGTCAAAGAAGTGTTACAAAGCCACTGCTAAGGTTCTGATACCACTCTGTGATCCATATACATATACAGAGACAATTATGAACATTGTTGAACATTCCCAATCATAGCAACCTACCAAACCACATCAACAACTCATCCCGAAGATCACAAAAGGCAACCTGGAAAAACTGTGGAACTTTAGGGTAATTGTGGCTAATTCTGCTGATGTAAAGCTAATACACATCACACTTAATCACTTATCTTTAATAACGTAACACCAACAGACAAAATAATGTGAGCTTTGGTTAAAAAAACCTTTCCTTAATTTTTTTTACTTTTATTTTTATTTTTCAAACAAAATATAAAAATGTGATAGCATTTCTAAGGAAAGAAGTAGTTACGGTAATCATACCAGATGGTGGCGCCATGTGTAGAGTTGCTGCTTCACAGTTCACCTCACAGAAGGATGTATTTCCTTTATCCACGAGGGTTATTTCTTTCGTTCTTTCGTTACCTCCAGACACATAAAACATGTATTTATGTGACTAAATTACACTTAAATGCCTCTAAGTGCAAATAGAGTGAGTGCATGATGCCATCTGTAGAGTTTTCATCACCTACTGATGATGAAGGTAAATGCCATCAAAGTGTTCACTTGGGATATAGGGGGCTCTAACATAATAAATTATATGCCACTTCCAACAATGCAGGCACACTACTGTTAGGTATAGGTCATGACCAGATATGGATAGGTGCCAATTTGGGCTATGGTTCACAGATTTCTGATGTGCCCTCTCACTCTTTTAGCCAAAACATTTTCCTTTTGAAAAGTTTAATAGAGCTGTTAATGTGTAATTGTTTTCCTAGATATTTCTTTACCGATTGTGTAAGAGCAACATATGTCTCCGCATTCACTGATAAACCTGACATTAACCTCGAACATTATACAGCTCCAACTTGCTCTCAGTGGATAATCAAGTCTTGTTGATTGCTTTAGCAGACTAGCATAATTGTTTAACATTGCTGTTTATTTGCACGACTTTTAATTTTAGATAAGCTAACTACCCCTCCCCCAGACTTTCCTGCATCGTCAGTCAAAGCAGGCTGCTGCCGACCCTGGACTACATTTGGGTGAACAGACAATAAACCCTTAAACAAAACAAGAAATAATAAAGAAGCCTTTGTAAAATTAAAGCACAGTGAATATCCCCATCTTGTTAGGAAGTTAGGGTCAGAACCGAGGGTTCACTGGAGGGGATTAAGGGCCTTGCTCAAGAACACAACTGTGGGAGCTTGAGCAAATTAATCTGCCTTTAACCAGTGAGCCACCCCTAGCCCAAAACAATGGGCCTCTCAGGGAGGTTCAGTCAGGGCGGCAGAGAAACGCTTGTCATCAAGTAAAAATAATGACAAATAATAATAAAAATAAAGCTATAGTACATTTCATTATACATTTTATTATATATTATAGTACATTTATACTACACCATATATCTACCTCTCTGTCTCCTGCCTGGCAGCTCCAGCTAACATCCTCCTACCAATTTATCCACTGTCTCTCCTCTGCACATGTCCAAATCATCTCAGTCGGCCCTCTTAAACTTTGACTCCTAATTCTTTAAAGTATACTGTCCCTATGATGTTCTTATTCCTAATCATGTCCATTCTGCTCACCCCCAAACAGAAACTCAACATCTTAAGCTCTGTCACATCTAGCTCCGCCTCCTGTCTCATATTTCGTGCCACTGTCTCCAAACCATAAATCAAGGCTGGTATATCTACTCCCATTGCTCCCTTTTGCCTGACTGTTATACCTGCCGTCCTCTCATTCACACACATGTATTCTATCTTACTATAGTTCGACATCAAACCTCCAAATCTCCAATTTCTGCTCTATGTTCCCTGCTCTGACTACAGATCTCAGCGTCATCTGCAAGCATCATAATCCATGGCGATTCCTGTCTGGCCTCACCTTTAAGTCTGTCCATCACCGGAGGAAGTAAGAGGAGGCTCAGAACTGATCATTGATGCAGTCCCACCTCCACCTTGAAGCTGTCTAACTCTCCAAGAGCATTTCACCACTGACAGGCGGTTCTCTTACATGTCCTGAACCAGTGTAACATACTTTTCAGCCACTCCATACAGTACTTCCTTATACAATCCCACAGTTCCTCTCTTGGCACCCTGTCATAAGCTTTCTCTAAATCAACCAATGATATTCAAATGGTATTAAATGGTAAACCTGAACAATTTCTTGCATTAATATATCAGTGAAACAGCCAGTGCCTCACCAGACACCAACCTTACCTTACCTTACCTTACCTTACCTTACCACACCTCACCTTCACTTGAGCTTACTTAAAAAGGGAATTTCAAGATTCTAAAATTTAATTTGGATTGGTTTAATTTACAAGGGCAATGGGACTCATCATTATATGAGCGCCACTGCCTAGAATCCTGCAGGTTAAAAGCATGTCATGAATCTGACACAGATCTATGAGGCCAGATTTTATTATCCTGCGACTGTAAATGTAAAACCACAACCATTTTCAACTGGAATTAATTAGCATGTTTTTTAATGATAACATGTACACTACACACACACAGCAGTTAATTAGCAAGCTGCTGATATGGCATTAAGGTGATTTTTTAGGTGTGTCCTCAAGGCCATTCCAGAAATGCTGTTACTTTACAGGTTGTATGACTATCATACTTACGGTAATAAGTGATCTAAGAATTTATTTGGCACTAGTAATATTAGTAACATTACTCACTTTGAGAATTTGCATGAGAATTCTAGTCACGGTGGTTTAATCTTATTCATGTCATCGCTGTCCTGTCTAAAGAAATACATGTAATTATTTGATTATAATGTTGTAGCGTTAATGTATTTTACAGTAGATGTTATGACCTAGTGTAGTGTGGCACAGAAGGAAGGCCCTGGGTATAGTTTATATATATCCAGTGCATCCTGTGTCCTGTCTGTCTGGCCCGTTCATATTCTCCCCATGTCCATACCGATTTCCTCTAGTTGTTCCGGTTTCA
>JAOUQV010315244.1:0-12926 GCA_028565295.1 Aspidoras spilotus
TCCTGCAAACCACCATCCGATGTTGTCTAGCTACACTCTCCCCTGCCACTACCTTACAGTCTCCAATCTCTTTCAAGCGACCTTGTTTACACAGGATGTAGTCTACCTGTGTGCTCCTGCCTTCACTTTTGTAGGTCACTCTGTGCTTCTCCTTCCGTTGGGAATGTGTGTTTACCACAGCCATCCTCTTTGCAAAATCCAGCACCATCTGTCCTTCTAGATTCCTATGCTTAACAGTAAATGTGCAAATAACCTCCTCATCTCTTTTGTTTCCTTCACCATTATGCCCATTGAAATCTGCACCAATTACCACTCTCTCCTCTCTGGAAATGCTCTCTACTACCTCATCTAGCTCCCTCCATAATCTTTCTTTCTCCAACTCACATCCCACTTGTGGTGCATAGCCACTGACAACATTCAATGATTACACCTTCAAAACTCATCACCCTATCTGACACTCTTCTCACCTCAACAACACTCTTTGCATAGTCCTCCCTCAGGACCACCCCAACTCCAACTTTCTCTTCCTATCTACAACATGATAAAACAGTTTAAAACGTGCACCAAAGTTTCAAGCCTTACTCCCCTACCACTTTGTCTCTTGCAAACACAAAATATCCACCTTTCTTCTCTCCATCAGCCAGTTCTCTACCTTTCCTTGTCATCGTCCCTACATTCAGGGTTGCTACCATCAGTCCTACACGCCTGACTTCCCTGTTCTCTCTCAGTCTCCTCACACTCTTCCCTTCTCGTCGTCTTCGGCAAACAGTAGCCCAATTTCCGCCAGTACCCTGAATGCCACCAGTACTGGTGGCGGTCGTTGTTAACGCGGGCTGCGACCGATCTGGTATATAGTAACACTGATTAATTCGCATCGTTTACGTGGCTTAGACAACATATCAAATGTCGAAAGTAAGACATTTTAAAATTTCATGCCAAATATTTGCTCATTTGAAATTTCGTGAAAGTAAATCATCTTAAAACAATTTAGAATGGGGCAATGACAGTTTAATGAAAAGTAAAAGGGAACAGCTGAAAGACCAAATTGCGGCTCTTAGAAGTAAAGATAGGAAAATCACAATCCTAATTCCCGCCAACAAACAGTGGAGAGATATCAGAAAGGTAAAATTGCAAAGAGTTTGAAGATATCATCTACAGTGCAAAATATAAACAAAATATTCAGACAAACAAAGAATCTCTCTGCGTCAAACCCGGAAAAACCGCACTGCATCACATGCACAGAAATATTTCCAGAGAACATTATCTGTGAAGAAAAGTCCCTGTGCCATCCACCGTTGCCAGCTAAAACGCTATAGTTTATAAAAGAAGCCGTATCTAAACAAGGTCTAGAAGCAGAGATGTGTTTTTTTCTCTGGGCTAAGTTTGATTTAAAATGGACTGTGGCAAAGTGGAAACTGTTCTGTGGTCAGACAAATCAAAATTTGAAATCAGCGACGCCATGTCATTAGGATTAAAGTGGGGAGGTACAGCCCATGTTATCTGCGCTCAGTTCAGAAGCCTACATTTCTGATGATATGAGGTTGCATTAGTGCATGTGGCATGGGCAGCTTACACATCTGGAAGGATACCAATGGTGAAAGGTATATCCAGGTTCTAGAGCAACATATGCTCCCATCCAGATGACGTCTCTTTCTAAAGACCTTGTATTTTCCAACATGACAATGACACACCACATACTGCATCAATTACAGCATCATGGCTGCGTAGCAGCGTCTGGGTAATGAACTGGCCAGTCTGCAGTCTAGATCACCCATTCACCCATAAAAAACATTTGGTGTATGATAAATACGACAAAACAGACCTAAGACAATTGAGCAACTAGAATCCTACATTAGGCAAGAATGGGTTAACATTCCTATCCCTTAACTTGAGCAAATTGTCTCCACAGTCCCCGGATGTTTCCAGACTGTTGTAGAGAGAAAAGGAAATGTCTTACAGTGGTTAGCATGCTAAACTTTTTTAAAAATGTGTTGTCGTCATGAAATTTAAAGATTTTTCTCTTTAAATGATAAATTTTTTCAGTTTAAACATTTGCTGCGTCATCTTTGTTCTATTCTGAATAAAATATGCAATTTTGAAACTTTCATTGCATTGAAATTCCGTTTATCAGAAATAAGTAAAAATTTTATTATACTTTACTAAGTCAGTAAAATATATATATATATATTTCCAAATATTCATTTGTCAATCAGAAATGTACTAATTTATGATTTTTAGGGTATCAATGTTTCACAAGCATTACCTTTCTGCTTTCCTGTTCTCCCAAATTTCAAGATTTCTCCCAATCCTGAATACAAGGAGCCCTGAAATACAACCCCTGGCAAAAATGATGGAATCAACGGCCTCAGAGGATGTTCATTCAGATGTTTAATTTTGTAGAAAATAAGCAGATCACAGACATGACACAAAACTAACATCATTTAAAATTGCAACTCAACGACTGTGACTGAACTGTTAGAAACTGCCTAAAGGAAATGGGATCTACACAGAAAAGCTAAACAAAAGCCATCATTAACGCCTAAACAGAAACAAGGTTACAATGGGCTAAAGAAAAGCAACCGTGGACTGTGGATGACTGGATGAAAGTCATATTCAGTGATGTCTCGCGAATCTGCATTGAGCAAGGTGATGATGCTGCAACTTTGGTTTGATGCCGTTTCAGCTAGATTTATAAAGATGACGGTCTGAAAAGAACATGCAAATTTCCACAGTCACTGATGATATGTAGCTGCATGTCAGGTAAAGGCACTGGGGAGATGGCCGTCATTACATCTTCAATAAATGCACAAGTTTACGTTGATATTTTGGACACTTTTCTTATCCAATCAATTGAAAGGACATTTGTTTGAGGATGATGAAATCCATAGAGAATAATCTGTGAAAACATTCCTTGAAAAAAGACAATGTCAAGGTCAATGTCATGGCCTGCAAATAGCCCGGTTCTTAATACAGTTGAAAATCATTGGTGAAGGTTGAAGAAAATAGTCCATGACATTGTTTGTTTGTTTTTCATGATTCCATAATTTTTTCCCTCTGCTTGGTCTAAAAAAGCCACCATTTTTAAAAATTTCTTTTAGTGTTTTTTAAAGCCAGAAAGTTGCCATTTGAAATGACTTTAGTTTTGTCTCATGTCTGTGATCTGCTTTTTTCTACAAAATTAAACAACTAAATGAACAATCTTTGAGGCCGGTGATTCCATAATTTTTGCCAGGGATTGTAGACTGTACCCCAAAGTCTTTAGGCTATAGTGAAAGATTACTCAAGTATTTGTTTAATTAAATCTACAATATGGTTATGAAACGTGGAACCATGAAGGAGTGGAGACAAGTTTAGGCAATGCGCATGACTGCATTATGCTTCTGACACACTCCATGAGACAGATAATCAAGGAAGCAAAGCATGCACAAACATACAGTCTCATCATTTTCACCATGGATTAAAAAAAAAAAATCTGCTCATTCCCACACTCTCATTTAGAAACACCTGAAGCAAAAGTAAGCTAATCATTTTAAAGTGAGCCTTAAAGATTCTTGCTTGGTTAATGTGTGAGCATGTCTGGGCTTTTGAATCATCTCCATAAGAAAATGTCTTGCCAGGCACAAGTTACTGAGCTGCTGACACATGAGGGCTCAGGCCAGAGCAGATCTGAGTCACAAATAAAAAAAGAATCCTTAGCACACACACACACACACACACATCTCAATACATAACAAGGTCCAAAAGGAAATTCGATATTGGGCTTTGAAATATATAGAAATACTGGCAAAACTAAAGAAATACCTTATAATTAGTTTGATTCTTACAGAAATTCTCGATTATTGATCAAAATAAATAAATAATTGAAGAAAATAGCAAACCGTACTATACTATAATTTAAATACTTCATTCATGATTATCAGCCTTGAAGCACACAATGGCATGAACTTCCCTGCAACCTTACTCAGCTTCACCGAAGTGCAGGCAGCCAATCGGATTTGCGTATTTCAGATTCTCAGGATAATAGACAGAGAAGAACAAAAACATGTCGACCTAATGGATGGATAATACCGAACATGCCTTTAGTTTGTTTCGAGCTCATCCATAGTTAATTGAATTTCATGAACCCATTTTCTTTCCATCTTTTAAAAAGCTCAACCGAGGTCAGAAAACTTTATTGAAATGTAGACACATGCACAGTGTGTTAGCTTTACGAATGATCGGTTGTAAAACAAATCTTATTTATTTTAGTACTTTAAACATGTGGGATAAAAAACATCTCTGAGAGTGAAGACAAAAACATCTCTACACTGATGGAGCAAAATACACAGCAAAAAATATTACAATAACCCAACTATTATAGCGTAATCAAGATTCAGCAAGTACTCCAATGTCTAACCCACATGGTGTAAACAAAAGACATTTTAACTACTGCCTGCTTCAGCAGAACCTACACACAAATCAGACCTTATTGGGGAAGCAGTCTATTTCTGTCTGAGCTAATCAATGTGGAATGCAAAAAATGCTTGAATGTAAACAACTCTGTATATTCCAGATTTGGGTTCAAAGAGTATTTCTCAAACTCTAAACACAAAACAAGCCAACCAGAATAATTTATACCGTCAGAATAAGCTGCACTATTGAAATACCATACAAATCATCTTATGAAACCATCATATGGTGAAAAATCTACATTTCTGGGAGGCATGGTCATCTCACCACAAGGTCTCGGGCTTAATTTCCTGGTAGGTTTTCCTGGGTTCTTCCTGTGTAGAGTTAGCATGTTGTGTGTACTTCAGTTTCTTTCCACAGCCCAAAATATGTATTAAAGTCTCTAAAGTGCCTTTAGAATGAGTTTGAGTGTGTTAATTCACATTTTAGATACATCAAGCCACTCAGAATTTACAATAGTTAAAACTGCTTAATTATATTTTTACAATACAAATAGAAAACTCTCTTGTTACCTCCATCTTTAAAAAATATTATATTTATTCTATGTACACCAGTTATGTGACGGGGTGTAATGTGGTACTTGAACAGCGTAAGGTCAAAATCTCATTCGCTTTTAGCTGTTTACAGACTAACATTAAATGAATTGTGTGCACCTATAATTACACTAGCGCAGACTCACACAATTCACTCAATGTTAGGATGTAAACAGCAATAAGCGAGTGAGGCTTTGACTTCATGCTGATTAGGCATAGCATTAGAATTCTGCACCAGATGAACAATCAGTATTTAAATAATCAGTCATCTAATCTGTCTCTGATCTCTGAACTTGCTTTGTGCAATCACTCTGTGTACACAAACTACACCCTGGACATACATTATCTTTATACACATATAACTTCAGTAAGTATAAACACACATCCACACACACTCATGAGAGATAATACCTGTTTAAACTAAGATCTGGGATGGTGCCTAATGTTCGTAGGGGAAGATGAGTTCATTCTAACTTATGTGTGTTTGGTTATACTGACCCAAAAGCGTACTTTAAGAAGACATGAACCTGTCTGGAATAAATTATTATGGTTTTACCGTAACCTGACTTCAGTGTGAGAGAAGTGAATGTAAACCGTTTCCATTACTGACTGGCCTAACATGATAGTAATAAATTATTTGTGAGACATGTGAGCCAGCAGGCTAAGCACTTCCTGCATGTACTCTTACTGCAGTGCTTACTTAGCAACTAAACTAAAGTTTTCAAGATCTGAATTATTATTTGTTGTACAATAAGAGACACACTGGACAGAAGCTGTGAGGAAAAAATTACATAGACCAAATTGACTCAATTTATTCCCAGATGCCTCCGATAATGCATTGAGGTTACACTTATTTTTTTTTAATTATTTATTAAAATTTGCCAAAAAAATGAACAATTGAGCAACTACACTTTTTTCTGTCTGAGGGGAGCCAATATGTCATTTCCTTTCATTTCCCAGGACAACATAGCAAAGAAAATCTAATCACTGCATTTATATTCAATTCATACTGCATGTGCTGTTCACATTTGTACCCGTTGTACTATAAATAACTAATTGTTCATGATATAAATCTATGGATTGACAAGAATCTAGGGATACGATAAAAATCATGATACTGGGGTTATGATTCGATATAATGCAATATATTGCAATACTATAAGCAGGGGGATATGTTGCGATATTAAATGATAATTTTCAAAAAACATCAAGGTACAAAAGCACAACATCAGTGAAAATTTTACTTTTATGAAACAGTGGGATCTGCATTTTAAAACACACCCTGCAACATCCAACATCAAACCAAACAGTTTAACAAAAATAATAACCACATACATACAAAAATGCTAAATTGGTCCTCCGCATTTAACTTAGCTGTGCAGTGAATAATTAGGTATACCTTGCTAGAAAGATGTTGGACCCCACTATTGCCTTCAGAACTGCGTAAATTCTTTATGGCACAGTTTCAACAGAGGTGGTATTCTGCATTCATTGAATATATAACAAGTGGTTATTTGAGTTACTGCTGTGTTTCGATCTTCTCGAACCGGCCGGCCCATTCTCCTCTGACCTCTCGCATTAACAAGGAATTTTCACCCACACAACTTACACTTACTGGAAATGTTCTCTTTGTAAGACCATTCTCTGTAAAACCTAGAAAGTGTACATACAATATTGTGCTAAAGTCTTAGGCAACCTATTTTTGAATACTTGTCAGAGATTTATATTTTTTGAGAATTCAGCATTAATGAGTTAGTACACAATTATTTTATATTTATAAATATTCATTTTACCAAATCACAAATCACATTTACGCAAGTATTCACAGCCTTTGCTCAATACTTTATTGAAGCAACTTTGGCAGCAATTACATCCTCAAGTCTTTTGAGCACATCCCCCCCCCATATCCCATTCACAGAACCTATCAAACACCATTAGGTTTGATGTTGAGCATCAGTGCACAACTATTTTTAGATCTCTCCATAGATGTTCAATAAGGGCTCAGGAGAAAGTTTTCTACAAGGATGTCTCTTTCCATTGTTGCAATCATCTTTCCGTCAACCCTGACTCGTCTCCCAGTTCATGCTTCCGAAAAACAACCTCCAAGCTATCCTTCACGTGCCCTGTACAAGACGTGGCATCTGTCTGGCAATTCCATCATGCAGGCCTGAGTGGTGAAGTACAGCATATATTGTAACCCTTCTAGAAGGTTCTTTAGAAGGGTTTTTCGATTCTTCCACAGAGCAATGCTGAAACTCTGACTCGCTGACTATGGGCCTTCTAATCTAATCACACTTTGGCCAGGCAGGCAGCTCTAGAAAGAGTCATGGTTCCACTGTGCACACTTCAACAATCCTGTCATGGAGGTTAATAGACAAATCTTGGTCTTCATGGCTTGGTTTGTGCTGACATTTACTTTGAACTATGGGACCTTATATATACACACAGGTATGCCTTTCAAAATCACATTAAATCAACTGGATTTACCACAGGTAGACAATAAAATTTCCAATACTGAGTGTCATGGCAAAGGCTTTGAATAAATTATTTTTTTTATAAAAAGGACAGTGTGTAGAATTCTGAGGGAAAAAATAATGTAATACTTTTTGGAAAATGTCTTCAACAAAATAGGTAAAATAGGTAAGTACTGTGCTGGTGGCATGGTGGCATGGTGGCACAGTGGCTAGTGTTATGGCCTCACAGCAAGAAAATCCCAGTTCCAAGCTAATAATGTAATACACGTGTGCATGTGTATGAATTAAGTTCTGTCAATACTACAAAGCAAACTACTTTTATCCTTAATATATCTCTTCTCCAGCATTAGCTGTCAACAGAAACTCTAACTCCATGATAATTTGCACAGGGAGCTAAGCGTTTACAGACTTGTCCTCGTCTAATCCTGCAGTGTAATAATGGTTTTTCTTACTTAAGATAAGCCTTTTGTCATCGATTCATTTATAGTGCCACTAACTTTGCTCATGGCACGGTATCACTGTTTAGCTTTGTTAAGTACAACTGCTCACTCATCCATACACAAATGCTCGACTGTTCTCAGACACTCTACGACAAGCTCGCTAGGCGGAATAAGCATGGTTTTAAAAAAGAACACTGTTCCAGGCTCCTCTCAGCTCCAATGTCCTGCATATATTTCCTGACAGTAATGTATCGAATGCCTGGCCTTGACCATATATTGGTTAGTAAACAGCAACATGACGCCGTATGCTGAGTGAATAAAGAGGCATCCTGAATAGCATCTGCTCCTGGTAAACAATCACAGAGGTGTTTATTTGCCTTTAGTCCAGGAGTAGTATTTCATGCTAGATCCAGCCATCTGGAAAAACCTGATCAGGACCATGGCCAGGTTAAAATGTTAAATGATGTCCGTATTGTAAAGATTATGAATTAAATACTGGTTTACAATTCTGCAGTGTTTTTAATTCTAAAAAAAAAAAACAGCATTTGACATTTTATTATTTATAAACACCTACACTAAATGATCACTGGATTAGGACTACTGGATAATAACCTGTTGATATAACTCGATTAACAACAGCACACTGACTTCATGGAACAACCTGCACAAGGTGTTGAGCATCCTCTGTAAGCATGTCTGGGCATATTAGCTGCAGCTTTGGTAATTTCCCTCATCTTGGATCAACCAACAGCTCTGTGACTTTCGACTGGCTGTTTGTTTATGGATCCTCTACTCTTGGTACACTCATGATACCATTTTACGAGAATAACGTATAAGTGAAGCTGTTGCTAAAATATTGGCAGGCAGTCAAGTTGCTCTGCAAACTCATAGCTGGTAAATATCACCTTCTACTGTACAGGTACAAACAATGCAGTTTAGGAGAGTGTGTGTGTGCTTAAGTTTGTTTACTTTCTTTCAGCCAGAATTTAATAGGAAGCTGAACATAAAACTATGTCTTGTATCATAACACTGATATTTATTCATGACTGCATAACATTCTTCTTCTTCTTCTTTCGGCCTTTACCTTTTATCAGGGGTCGCCACAGCGTGTCAACCTATTCCACCTCACGCTGTCCTCTGCATCTTCTGCTTTCACTCCAACTACATGCATGTCTACATTGACAACATCTGTTTATCTCCGCTTTGGTCTTCCTCTCTGACACCTGCCTGGCAACTCCATTTCTAACATCCTTCTATCAATATATCCACTGTCCCTCCTCTGCACATGTCCAAACCATCTCAATCGGCCCTCTCCAACTTTGTCTCCCAATTTTTTTTACCTGTGCTGTCCCTCCACCTCTCTCAGGCCTGCATCACACATCACACAGAAGCTATGACTGCACTCAAAGTCAATCAGGATATATTTATAACACTGACAACAAAAAGAGAGCATCCAGTGTAGTTAAATCGAAAGATGGCAGTGGTGAGATCGAGCAGATAAGGTTCTGTCTTAATGATCTTATTACAATGCGTTTAATCCCAAATCTGTCAGATGTCACAGGTACTCCAGTGTATGCTTGGACCGCAACCTGCCTCAGTAATTGTGAATTAATACACTCACCAGACACTCAATTAGGAATGCCTGTACCCATGCTCATTCATGTAATTATCCAATCAGCCAATCATATGGCATCAGGACAATGCCTAGAATCATGCAGATGGTCAGCTCACTCTGGGTGTTCATAATCCAGTGATCATTCAGTGTTTTACATCCATTGAGAAGCAAGACCGAACCCACATGCATGCATGGAAACAGCAGCAAGTTCAAAGCCAATAGGTCAATTTAGCAAATATCACGTTCAGATGATCCAACTGTCCAGACAACAGCAGTTCATGATATTCAGTAAAGCGTAGGAGATCACTCACAGTTCTGAAGCTTCAGTGAATCACAAGGGAACAAGGCACGCCTAGAACCGGCCAACCAGTAAGGAGGAAGCCAGAACACCACTGAAGACCTAATGTGTGTGGGTGAGTAAAAGGGAGTATGACTACTTCTGTACCCTAACTGTACTCACTCACTTTATCCAAACCTCAGACCACACCACAGCAGCACACTATTTTCCTTGGATTCTCCTTCTCATGATTTAATAGCATGTTCTCCGTATTGGAATGTGGGACAGCCTGTTTCACATATACAAATATTGTCAAGTTCTTACCAACCCCAAAGTGTGCAAAATTGATACAAGCTGAACACTGAATGAGAACGAGATGCGAGATGTTAACAAAAATGATTACATTATATTGAATAATAATAATAATAATAATAATATTAATAATACCTTGCAACCTTCATAAGTGTGTAAAAAGTCTTACATTGTACTTACTAGATTGCACATATGAATATAATTTTTCCATAAAGCAGTAATATATGCTAACCAGCCTTTCTATTAAATGCACCTGTTCAATTCCTTGTTAACACAAATATGTAATCAGCCAATCACATGGCCACAACAAGGTGAGTGTACATGTATGACCAAATGATTCTTATTGTTCTTATTCATTGTAGAAATAAAATGTCAAGAAATGTAATTTAAAAAAGACAGGCCTTATTTAGATGAATCAAGTAATCGAGTTAATACTGTACAATAGATTATTTTGTTGCCAAATTGTTTTAGGCATCTACTGCGTGCCATTCGTCATTACGAGACCCAAACCACCTCCATGTGTGTGAGGGTAAGTCACATCAAAATAAAAAAGCAAGACTGGTGTCCGTATCGTCTCTCATAGCACAGTTGGTTCTTTAATTTTTACTTTTTCTGGCATGTGTTTAGGATGAACATTAACATGCTTTGTGGTGCAGTGAACATTCTAGCATATACCAGCACACATTACACATGCACATTAGTTCATTAGTTCGGTTAGTCTCTCCTACCTGGCTATATGACAGTAAATACATAAATTATTTAAGGCATTTGTATTTCTTGGCAAATTGATAAGTGACAAACCTGATAATTCCAGCTTGAACATCATTAAAACTACAAGATACTATAATAAACAACACATATCCACGCCATTACTATGAAGCTAATATTTCAGTAGTTAGAGGTAGTTTGTTGCAAATCTGAACATGACCATGAGACTCAACCGTCTGTTTTCACTGCCAGATTAGCAATTAGTAAATTATTATGATGATATTTTTCATTAAATCTAAAACCAGACACATTAGGAACAGTTTTAACAATTGGTCATGATGTTTATTACAAGGAACCAAGAAAAAAGTTCTGAAAGTTTCACATCATCAGTCAAATGTCCTTCAACAAAATAAATTCATTATCATTTCAAATAAGATTTAAGAATCTGTCAATAAGTGAGGAACATTAACTACAAATATAGTCTGTACATTTTCTAGAAAATAAAGATCAGAACATTCATTCATTATCCTGATTAATCCACACAATGTCACAGGCCAGCTGGTGCCCACCGAGCAACTCTGGGCGCAAGGGCAGAACAACCCTAAACAGGGCCCCACTCTATCATAAGGCACACACACACAATCATAGACACTAAGGGCCACTTTAAAGACATTAACCTAACATGCATGTCTTTAGAATGTGGGAGAAACACCGGAGCACCCAGAGAAAACCCACGTGAACACAGAAAGAACATGCAAATACCACACAGAAATTTTCCAGGTCCTTCTTCTTTGAGGCAAAATCACTACAAACTGCACTGCCCTCCTAGATCTGAACCGCAGAAGTTTAAAATCCATCTTCAAGCTCTTGAGAAAGACCCTTAAACCTCAGCAGATCAGATGTATGCTTGAATAGTTTTAAACCACCTCAATTCTAACCAGCATCAGATAAAAGGTTATTAAATGAAGCGCTTGACCTCTTGATCTGCATACAGTACATATTGTACTTTTGCAATAATTAGGTGTGTACATTGGTGTGCACAACCTGTTACACACATAATAAATTGACTTATACACTGTGAAATACCTCCTAACATGCTTGCTACATGCGTATGCAGGCGAGTGTACATGGTGGGTGTGTAAGGCTCATTGACAGGCACTAAATCACATAGAGTGCAAAATGTAACTGTACTAGTCCTAGAGTGACTGTGGTAAACCCAAGCTTGAGATCACTCCATGCTCAGCAGAACATCTGACAGAGTATAAACCAAAAGCCGTATAGGTTGGACTTCAGTGAATTACTACACAGATAAAGTCTTTGTAGTTTGTGGTGTGATGTGAAAGAAAATGCTTGGGCAGACATGCAGAACGGAAACATATATTCGATATTCCTCCTATTGAGGCATATGAGGATCTAGTGATGGTCAATACGGCATTCAATAATTCACCAATAAGTCGACTCATCTCAGGGAAGGAACTCAGCAGGATAGTCAAGTTCTAGTCAACATAGCCAAGTGTACGTGCTCCCATTAGAAGTTTGTATACAGAAATACAATATACCCATCAGGAATCAGTGGTATTTCTACACAAACCACAACCATGGACTGCATGGAAATGTCTGGAAACAAAGAGCATTCCTTTCCCATATCTTACTACACGTCTCCCGTTTCCAGGGAGGACTGCGTAAAACATTACACTACTTTCCTCTTCTAGTCAGAATTATGATTCTTAAAGCCACTAGGCACAAAGCATTTCAGGACCATTTTATTCATACTTCTCACAAACAGACAATGAGTGTATATTCTATAACTGCACATCCTCGTTATCCTTTCTTGCTTTTCAGCATCTCCCTGAGAGAAAGCTGAGAAAAGATGTAAGAAAAATACAAATGAAACATTCTTGAATTGAGCATCATTTTAATGTGTTTTCACTTACAGGGGTTAGACAATGAAACTGAAACACCTGGTTTTAGACGACAATAATTTATTAGTATGGTGTAGGGCCTCCTTTTGTGGCCAATACAGCGTCAATTCATCTTGGGGATGACACATACAAGTCTTGCACAGTGGTCAGAGGGATTTTAAGCCATTCTTCTTGCAGGTCACTACGTGATGCTGGT
>JAOUQV010315253.1:1999-12925 GCA_028565295.1 Aspidoras spilotus
TATTACTAAAATGCCTTTTAATCAATCTTAGCAAAATACGTGCATATATATATATATATATATATATATATATATATTACGTGCATATAATGTGAAGTAAACGTGTTTTCCGGCGTGTGTAATAAATCAGGTATTTCAGATAAAGAAAGGTAATATTTAAGGTAAGAAACTATATAAACAATGTTGAAGTTTGAATAGTTGTCGTGATGGAACAAGTGGTGATTGTTTGACGCATCATCCAGCAAACAAACGCAGACTTTACCCTAACGGTGCATGTGTGTGTGAGTGTGTTTGTGTGTGTGTGTGTGTGTGTGTGTGTGCGCGCGCGCGCGCTTCGGAGCGGCTGCTGGGCGTGGGCTGCTTGCAGCTCTCTCCCTCTCTTCACGGGTGGAGCGCATTGTGTACTGCGCGCGCTCGTTCACTCGCTTACACAAACTAACAACAGCTCGCAGTCTGGAGATTTGGAGTAACGGAATAAATGACCTGTTCCAGAGCCGCGTACTTTCCGTTTTAAAGGTCCGCCGCACTGGATCAACGTCGCAGGCTGAGTGCGCTAATCACACCTCCTGTGTTTGAGATTTTCACTGAAAACACAACAGGCTGAATCTTCAGGAGCCGATCTCGACCATTCCCCCGAGCTCTGCTTGCCGTAAGTGTAAGGCAAATTCATTACGATCACGATTTGTATACATTCTATTAACAAACACTAAGCCTACTTTATTATTAGTGAAGTGTTGCTACTGTGTGTTCATCTTGTATAAGCGGAAACTGGATCGTGTGTGTATGCGCGCGCGCGCGAGCGTGTGTGTAAGAGAGAGAGAGAGACAGAGATCCGCTGACCAGAGACGCTCCGCTGGATCCTATTCAAAGACTGTGGGAGAAATTTGATTTCATTTGCAGCTACAGCGTAAAATGTTTCCGCGTGTCAGCTTCAATAAAGCGCTATATAACCTACCACCTGTATATACACACAGTGTTAGTAGACTTATTAGTATAGTGCAGTCATGCCTTTATTTATCTATTATTTATTAGTGGCAGATAAAATCCGTCTCTTCTCGACAACTCCCCAGTTACTGTATGTTCGTTCACATGTAAAGTGTATGCTTCAATTTGGTCCACTTGTACTGGCTGATACACACTCGGATTCTAAACGTAGGCTTAAATGAAGTTTGTGGTGTCCATGTGACAGTCGGGAGACGGAGGCAGGCAGGGTGACGCCCCAACGCATACACTGTACCGAAATAAAATACACCGGCTGTGTTCCAAACCGCTTAAACCCCCTACTAAATTGTACAGCAGCACTTTATGTGGTAAAAGGTTAAGCAGGTATAGTATTTGGTATTTTTGAATTGCTGTTTGGGACACAGCCCTGGAGTATTGCGGAAGTACCACAGGCTACACTACTAGAATTCTCTAGTCTGTATCTATGCAAATGACTTGGTGCCAAGTCGCAGGTTATCTCACGCTTATCAGCACAGACAGATTTGTTTTACTAGCTTATTTATTAAGTAGTCAATCACACAAAAGCATGGTCACTATGGAAATTGTGCGTCGCCTTAGGCTTCTTGGGTAAATTCATGCTGAGTGGGACAGCAGCTGGAGTGAAATTATATTAGTCCAATAATAACTACTGTATTAGAAGAAAACAACGTGATTGGTGTGATATCACAAAAGAGGCACTGTTAATACATTATATTAAAAAGTGCATTTCTTTGTATTTAATTCGGGAAAAGATGTTACTGTGAGTAATATTACACAATGATACTCACACAACTTCGCTTAATTGTATCACAATGTCTGGATCGTCTTATTCTACTAAGGGATAGATAGATAGATAGATAGATAGATAACTAATCTAAAGAATCTCTAGTACTGATTGTGTATAGCATCTACTAACCAGACATTTACACAGATTTAAAATTGTTGTCTAATACAAGAGATTTGTAGTGACAGCAAGGTGGTGGGTAAAGCATTGGCCTCACAGCAAAAAAGTTCAGTCCCAGGGTGTGATGACCTGTGTCTTTTCTAAGAGGAGTTTGCATGTTCTTCCCTTGTATTCATGTGAGTTTCCTCTGGATGCTCCAGTTTCCTCCCACAGTCAAAATACATGCCTGCTAGGTAAATTGGAGATACCAAATTGCTCCAGCTTGTATAATATGTAACTTTGTGATTTAATTAACTTTGTTCCGGTCACAAAATAGCCATTGCTGAAGTGATGTTGAATTAATAACTGATAAACAAGTGTATGGGTTAGATGCCTTGCTGCATAATGAATTAGTCTTTCTATACATCATAGTCTAATGATCAGTATTATGGCCTTCTGCATTTTAAGACCATGCCTGATACTAATGTAGTTCAGTAGCTGATGTTATTTTGAGGACACCAAAGCCCAACCCTTTCTCTCTGATCCGTCCATATGATTTCGAGTCAACCTTTTCCCTTTAGTGATTATGTGCCAACTTAAAATCCATTAGTGCTGAAGGAGGATAGCAGTGGATCTATTAACCCGTTCGATTTGTTATAAAGTAATCTCAGAAATGGAAAGAAAATTTGACTCGTCGCAAAACACGATGCATTGTTTCAATCCTTGATGGTAACCAGCTTGATTAGCATTGAGTGTTAATGTAAGTTGTATCGCAAATACTTGTAGCATAGCAGAGATCCCCTGGTCATATTTCACATACGAAAAGCCTGAGTATTGTCACTTGCCCAGTCATGGTTATACATGCTCTGCCTCTTGCCTCACACAATCACAAACACTGCATTTGTAAAGTGCAGCTCTTGGGTTTATATATGCATTTTCTTTTTTTACAGTCTGAGTGTACTGTAATGTAAAATTATCCTCAGGGTCCCCAGGCAGTTATTGAGTTTCAGAATGAGCTGTTTATCTACTCAGATCACTATGACGGGCTATATGCAGCCCCTGCTGGATGAAGGATGATGTAATGTAGTTGTTTAAGTCATTTGTTTTGTACAGTAGTGTTTAGATTTCAAAATGAAAGTAATTAGTATTATTTAATGAAGCTCTGTTCAGTTTTATTTACTATATAGTGCTTTTTACAATGGAATATTGTCACAAAGCAGCTTCACAATGTTCAATATACAATCAAATTAGGTTAATTTTATTCCTAATGAGCGAGCTGGCTGGCGACAGTAGCAAGAAAAATCTCCCCGTGATGGTAAGAGGAAGAAACCTTGAGAAGAACCAGACTCAGAAAGGAATCCCATCCTCATTTTGGGTGGTAACAATTTAACAGTGTGAATAGAGTCTCTGAAGGAGTGTGTATCAGAGTGGATCAGGCAGGTGTCTGAGATGAGATTTACAATATATATACAGTATAGATTTTTCATAGAAGTTTTTTTTTCTGTAAGAGTTTCTGTCACATTCATTTATTCATGTATTCATTGTATTTAGCTTAATCCACATGGGCTCGCGGACCAACCGGTGCTCACCCGGAAACTCTAGGCGCAAGGGCAGGAGGGGTCACTACATCATAGGGCACACGCTCACAGTGACACACACATTCACACACTCGTGGCAACTTTACAGAAAATTAACTGAACATGCATGTCTTTGGAATTCGGGAGAAATCTAGAGCACCCAGAGAAAACTGCGCATACATGGGGAAAACATGCAAACTCCGCAAAGAGTCGTCCCACCCGGAGACCGAACCCGGGCTCGTCTTGCCGTGAGGCCGCTGCATTACCTTCTGAACTGAATGAAGACTTGTCAGCATTACTTGACACACAGTAAAGCCGTGTGTGCTAGGTACACCAATGCAACAGGGAATTTCATTACAGGACCAATAAAAAGATGTCAGCTTATTAGTATCTTTATCACTAATAATAAAGATGCCTGGGTTTCAGAGAAATATCCTCTGTTGTGATTTCCACAGTAGACAAACAGCCAATTCCAGGCTGAATTTCAGGGCTCTTTAAGGGCTCATTAACTTTCTGCAGGCATACTGTGCTCAGTAACTAATTATAAACAAGAGAGACAGACATTAGGGAGCATGAATGTGGTTCCCCTGTCCTCTCTTAAGACCAATATCAGCAGACAGAATGCCCAAACAAGCTGTAGCACTGGTGAGAGATAGAGTTCAACACATTCATTTCCATCTGTTTGCCTTTATTATTAATCTACGCTGCACTACATGCTTTCTGACCTACTTTATTTAATAGGCATGGAACATGGTGCCTTGTTTTTGTAGGTGAGTGCTTGCAGCAAAATTAAAATCTTCACACACCGCACAAGGTAGTAGCTCTTTATTGACTTCTCAGAGAAAGATCTGGTTGTAGGTTTTATGTGTAGGTGAAATCGACTCTGCAGCTTTAAACGTTGTCTGTAATCCATAAAATAGAACTATTAGCCATTGAACATGGCTAAAGATGCTGCTCGTATCTTATGCAGTGTGTTCCCCATTATACAAGTAATGTGGAAATAAGGATAAAGAATTTCTCATTGATGCTGTTGGGGCTGGACAATACTCTTGTTTTTTGCTCATTTGCTTTTATTTTATCTTTAAAACGATAATAAATATCAGCCAACTGAATATTTAAATTTTTAACCTAAAATCATATCTGGGGGCAGTCGTAGGCTTGTCGTTAAGGAACCAGCCTTGCGACCGGAGGGTCCCCGGTTTGATTCCCAGTAACGCCAAGTCACGGCTGAAGTGCCATTGGGCAAGGCACCTAACCCCCAGGTGCAGGGCTGCTCACCGCTCACTTCACCAGTGTGTGTGTATATGTGTGTTTAACTGCACGGATCGGTTAAATGCGGAGGACAAATTCCTCTGTGTGCAAAACATAGTGGCAAAAATGGATCACTTTCACATACGCCCTTGATCCCAAGTTGCTGGGTGGACACTGGCTGGCCTGTGACCCCTTGGGGTTTAAGAGAAGGAAAATAAATGAATGAGTCTGTTCTGTCCTCACAAACATGTATAGAAATATGAAGCTAGACAGACAGTTAACAAATAAAGACTCGTCCAATGATGCACTCCAGCCAACATTTATAGTGACTGAAATCATTTCTTCTTTTATTTTTATTTATTTTAATTAACTGAATAAATAAAATGTATAATGGCGCTGATATAATCAGAAATTATACAGTAGCTTTTTATAAGAAAAGTCAGTTCTTGGAACATTAGTGGATTCCCGATACTGTATACTGTATCTTCCAGATGCCTTACAATCCACTGCCTAGATTCTTCCTTTTTCCTGTACTGTATAATAAAAAGGTTGTGATTGGTGTGACATCACAGAAGTGATACTGTTATAATTAAAAATGACTCTACCGGTAAGATTCCTTATTGTTCTGGTAAAATGTATAACCTAAGCAGAATGTGAACAGTGCTTATCATTTTCAATGTGTTAGTATTACTTATTGAAAACTGATGAAAGAAATGGCATAGAGATACCCCATATATAAGCCCTAAAACAATATGCAGGGTGTGTCATCAGTCCTCTTCTCACACAGCGTTGAGCGTCTCTTCCGTTGACTGGCAGGTGTTTTATAGCTCTATTCTGGAGGATTTGTCATGTTTAATGAAGCCCAGCTGTTTATTGTTTAGTGTGCTGGGGTCACGCCCAGGCCAACGAGTTCACCAATATCGAGTGGCTCTGATTAAGCCAGGTTATAACACATGTCTTTAACTTTTAGATGATGACCCCAAAATAAGGGACAGGAAACTACAAGATGTAGCCTCTTTTCTCACTGCTTCTTATAGTGTGTCACAGGGTGTAACACACACAGGAAATTTCCACACTTTTCTGTAGAAATGTGCTTACAAATGCCTGTGATTGTGTGTGTGTGTGTGATTGACTGGCAAGAGACTATATATAACATCTGTACCCCCTCTAGAGATGACGGCAAATTATGAACCTTTGGCTTGACTCCCGGCCACAGATGGCTGTTTCATTGTTTGTATTCGACCTCTCAGTCTTAGAATTGGGCAAATGTTTTTTTCTACTGCACCAAAATTCCTTTAAACAATGCAGTCATTTTTCAGCACAGTGCAACTGAATTGAATCTTTATGATAGGAGCAGATTTAGAGGTACTGTTTGCAAATTATAATTCATCCCTTCATATTAATAATGTAGGCAAGACTGTGGAAAGACCCTCACAGCAAGAAGGACTGGGATTCAATCCCCGGTGGGACGACCTAGGAAATTTCTGTATGAAGATTGCATGTTCCTCTTGTACAATTTTCAATAAAACGTTGAAAACGTCTAATAGCAACAGTACATTCTGACATTTGACAATTACATTTGACAGAATTGGCCATTAAAAATAAAATAAAAGATCTTCAGGCAAACCAGTAAAGACAAATCAGTCTCTCAAGTCCAGTTGTGTTAGACTGTTCAAGAAGGGGGTCCATCTGCGGTCAAACTTTGATAAAGTCCCCTCGTAGTGAATGAAGTGAGTGCAATATGACAACAGTTTGTTAATAGAATGTTTTTAATCTGGGGGTTCTGTAGATTTCCAGTGTTTAAGTATGCACTTTTATGCCGCATTAGATGCCAGAAAAACAAAATATCTCATGCAAGTAGATACAGGGGTTAGACAATGACACTGAAACACCTGCCATTTTAGTGTGGGAGGTTTCATGGCTAAATTGGACAAGCCTGGTGGCCAATCTTCATTAATTGTTGGTGCACGTCTTTCTGGCGCATCTTTGACCAAGACAGCAAGTCTTTGTGATGTATCAAGAGCCACTCTCGGTGTTAGGAAATGTTTTCCTCTACCAGCATCACGTAGTGACCTGGCCACTATCCTTCAAGAAGAATGGCTTAAAATTCCTCTGACTATTGTGCAAGACTTGTATGTGTCATTCTTGTATGTGTCATGATGTAACATCTCCAAGGATCCAGCTCTTAGGACCAGACGTAATCCACACACCTCTGAGTTTATTGTGATAACATTATTCCAATAATTCTGCAACTGTATACAACTCTAAATCATCTGAACTAGATCTCCTACAGAACTCCTTTTATACCTTTGGCACTGGTCATGGATATCTTTACTTATATCTTTACTTTATTCAGCCTATATGTACGATGGAAAATGTTGAATTGAATTTGTCTGTCTTTGGTAGATACCAATACAGGCTGAGATTCATTCATTCATTTTCTATACTATAGGGCAGAACCAACCCTAGACAGAAGAAAATCCACACAAACATGAGGAGAACATGAAAATTCCACACAGAAATTTCCAGAGTCGCCCCACCCGGGGCTCAAACCCGAATCCTTTGGCTGTGAGGCTGCAGCCCTAACCACTGTGCCACTGTGTTGCCCCTACTGTCTGAGATGATTTGTGTAATCTACCCTAGCTATCATGCTATGCCAATAGTTTGCATGATTAATTACCAAACTCATGATATCTTGTTCTGGCCATTACTGCTTCAGTATAAAATGCGTTTTTGTTGGATTCTGCCTGTTTTGTTCTTGAGTGGTCAATTTCCAAACCCCTTATATCCTTTTCTAGTTGAAAGAGTTGCTCCTTATTTTATTTGTTTTTATATGAAACATATGAAAGAATATGACCTCTCATGTATGCTTTAGCATGTGTGCTTCCTATATATTTGAATGTGAGGAGGTATTTAAATGTACTCCTAGAAATGGAAGGTTCAGGCTGGTGGAGCTCTAGCTCCATTTTTATGGGGTTATGGTCTGAAATTGTATAAGCTAAATAGGAGAACGTTTTAATTTGGGACAGAAGTGTCTGTGAATCCAAAAACATGTCAATTCCTGAGTAGTTATTATGGACACTGGAGTAAAACGAATAATCTTTGTTAGTTGGATTGTGTAAACGCCACGCATGACTTAGTCCTAATTCTCTCATGCCTTGAGTCAAAGCCACTGCAGATTTTGATAGCAAAACAGTTTTAGGGGAAGCTCGATCCACTGACGGGTTTAAAACTAGATTGTAATCGCTGCCTAAAACACAATGGGCCTCAAGTGTCACCAGTTTTAAAATTCTTTAAATCATTAAAGAATTGGGGCTAATATAAATTTGGGTTATATAAGGATATAAATACTATTCTGCTTGTGATTATTACACAATCTATCAAAACCTATCTACCATTCTTGTCTTTTTATGTGGAGTTTAGTCGAAATCTAAGGTATTGTTAGTATAGCCATACCTCTAGCTTTGGATGAGAATGAGGGAAAAAAAACATGGCCAACCCAGACGCTGCGGATCTTTAAATGTTCTAGATCAGTGAGGTGGTCTCTAGGATGAATGCAATGTCTGGGGATTGTTTTTTTAGAATATGTTAGTACTTTCTTCCTTTTAATTTAAAATCCCTTTAACATTTAGCGAAATACAGTTTAACTGTCCTGTTCTATTCATTGTACATATTATAAATAGATCTCTCTCTGGTTATTAAGTAACGACTTGAAACACAAATAACAATTCTAATAAATTCAGATCTCTGGCCTCCTGTCAAATATTTATAACACTTTCACAGTCAGGCTTATAGAGAGTACCCAACAAATCCCTTCTAAAAAAAAGAGACAGAACCCACTCTAGACACCCCCAAAAACAAAACACATCTCCTACATACTTGGAAGCCCCAGCAATCAACAGATCTAAAGTATTTGTCAAAGATCCAGAAAAGGAAAACAACTAAACCCATCAAAGCACAATTATGTATAGTAGCCCTTTGTATGTAATCAAGTCCACTATGGGGTACAGATGGTATTGCCAGGTAAGTGTGTATGTTACTTATAAAGACATCATTATGATATTTAAAAGAATGTGCAGCGTTTAACAGTTAGCTAACTTACATTTTTACCATCTGTGTTGGGCAAGAAACCTCAGATGGTGTCGAGAAAAGTCTAAATCCCGCTCTGAATCAAATCCTTAATTTTGTGGGTGTATTCAATATTTTTCTCTTGTAGCTTTTTTTTCACCTTGTTGAAACCATTCATTCTGCATTGCATATCGAGGACATAATCTAGATAGAAGGAGAATTGATTGGTATTCAAATAAACAGTTCCCTTGCTTCTGGACAAGCAGAGCACCTTGTCCCTCTAGTTCAAGCATAGCACCTTGTCCCTCTAGTTCAAAAACGTAACAAGTATAGGTCTGATCCGCTCCGTCGCCTTCCCCAAGCAGTGTGCCCTCTCAGTAATGACCGGGCCTGGCCCCTGCAATGACATGAATCGGGAAGTGCTTCTCACCAAGGGTGGAGCATTGGTAAAGATGAGTTGTTAACAATTTTTACATTGTATCTTTTGCTCTGGTTTTCCAAGTCGTCTACTTTCCCTTGTCGAAAAGCTATTTCTTTCTCCTTTTTACCAATGCGGGTAAAATCTCCTGCACTCGCTCAACTAGTGTTGACAATGATTGTTTAATCTTTATTAGTGAATGCTGAATATCACCAGTCTTTTTATGACCAGTAAGCTCCTCTTTAGAGTCACGCACAGCTTTCATCAGGGATTGTAATGTTGCTTTATCTTGATCAGCCTCGATATTCCCCACGTGCAAATAAGAAATTTGAGTCAAAACTATCCATAAACAAATAGTTTCCAGCTAAACTTGTTCAGTCCTGGGTAGAAAATAAATGTCCACGATTGTAGCAAAGTAAATCTAATATCTGGAGCAATATAATTACATTTACACTGAGGCATAGCTGGAGCTCACAGACACACGTCACGTGCATCACGTGACTCCATGTTTTCCTCGTGTTTGTGTTGGGATTCCTACAGCAGTACAGTACATAGACATGCATATTAGACTAATTAGTATCTTTAAAGTAGCTTTTAGTGTGTAAATGTGTGTGCCCTTTGATAAAGTGGCTCCCTCTTTGGGCAGTTCATGCCATTTGGGCATCTTCTTGCCTGCGACCCCAAGTAGATCATGCAGAAGATAATGAATGATAACAGTAGGGTTTGCCCACAACAAAAAGTCAAATTATTTCAAGTGAATATTTGAGTCAATTGAACTTTTGAAGTCAAAAGACTGCCCAGCTAAAAATATCAATTGATGAGTCAACTTAAAAAACTTACACTGTATTTCCAAAAGTATTTGCTTACCCATCTAAATTGTCGGAATGATGTGTTCCAATCACTTCCATGGCCACAGGTGTATGAATGCTTCAGCATACCAAGACATTTTGGACAATTCAGTTGTTGTAAATGATTTTCTTTACTCTATGTTAGTGTTTTCTTCTGTACCTAAGCCCTTGCAATGACAGGGAAACCCGTGTGCAAACAACTTAACATTGCAAAGTGCAGGTAATATATATAATTGATAATCAATTGATACTTTATTGATCCCCGTAGGGAAATTCTTTCTCTGCATTTAACCCATCCAGGGCTGAACACCTGGAGCAGTGTGCTGCCCCCACTGAGGCGCACAGGGAGCAGTTGGGGATTGGGTGCCTTGATCAACGAAACCTCAACCATGACTTGCCTAGAGAGGGGTTTGAACCAGTAATCTCTTGGTCCCCAGCCCGTTACCCTATCCATATATATTTGCTCACCTGCCTTGACTGACATATGAGCTAAAGTGCCATCCCATTCCTAATCCATAGGGTTCAATATGACGTCGGTCCATCCTTTCCAGCTAGAACAGCTTCAGCGTGGAGGTCTGTAGTGATTGACTCTGCAAGAAGTTGGCGACCTCTTTGCACTATGCGCATTAGCATCAGCTGACCCCGCTCTGTCAGCTTACGTGGCCTACCACTTTTTGGCTGAGTTTCTGTCATTCCTAAACACTTCCATTTTTTTATAATACAGCTGACAGTTGATTGTGGAATATTTAGGAGCGAGAAAATTTCACGACTTATTCTGTTGCACAGTTGGCATCCTATGACATTATCATCCTATAAATATACTTATATATATGTATATATATATACAGGGGTTAGACAATGAAACTGAAACACCTGTCATTTTAGTGTGGGAGGTTTCAT
>JAOUQV010315285.1:1842-12923 GCA_028565295.1 Aspidoras spilotus
CATAACAGAACAGGTTTTGTAATATCATTCATATTCTCCGAAAAACAGCCAGAAAATACAAATTCCGCCAGAGTATGTGTCTTTCCCACCACAACGTGTGATTGAGCCGACCTCAGCCATGCACCTATCATTCTGAAATTTGTTAGCGCTAATTTTTTTATGCTAGTTAGGAAATTTCCACTCTGATTTCTAATAGGTTCAATGTAATTGTTTTCTTTTCAGAACAACTTTGTGCCTCTCTCACTGATATATGGATGTGATTTTATTCATGTTATTTTGGGTATTGCAGACTGAACCTACACTTATCCACAACATTATCCAAGAGGCGGAATTAGGTGTGGATTTGGTGTATGTCATATTTATCTGTACACAATATGAGTTTGTTTTCGTCACTAAAGAGAAGGGTTAAACCAGATTTACACAACATGTTGCAGCACATAGTTTAGTAAAGGGTAAGCAACATGCTGTTGTGTTTTACTTTAGAGACACGCAATAATACATAATGAAACATTAATCTAGGGTCAGCATGCTCTGTAATGGTTTTGTCTCTTACAGGTTTTTCTAAGAGCCATTATAAAAATATTACCATGGCAAAGAATCACCTTGAATTTCTAGTGATTCTGTATTTGAAGTTGTCATCACCTCCAGTTTGATTCCTCCCTCACAGCAAATAACATTTATAAGCAAGGCACACAACCCTAATAGCTCCCTGTGCACCTCAATAGGAGTTATAATAACAATTATTATTTTTATATAATCAGCCTTCCTAGGATTTCTAGGACTATAAATACCATGAGTACGCTTACACTCCAACAATCACATTTCCAGTAATAATAACTTCAACAAAATAGATAGACTATATGTTTACACACTTTGCTTTTACGTGGATTATTTATTATTACACATTTTGGTGTCACCCTCAACATTATAGCTTGCCATCTTGACCCACTGACTGTTTACTGGCAGTAAAAAAAAAAATCACAATAGCAAACAGGTCTACTTGTGTTTTGCAAACTTTAATATTATTATTAATAATAATAATAATGACAATAATCATTTCTATTTATTGATAACTATAGGAAGTTAGCACTTAACACACAGATACCCAGAGCAGTATCCCCATGGGGGCAATTGGATTTAAGTTTCATTGGTCAATCACACTTAATAATAAATGTTTGTTCCCAGTCTGAGGATTGAACCACCTATTGGTCTCAAACGCATTTCTCTGACATATAGGCCACGGCTGCCATATTGTAGGTATAGATAGGTAGAAGAAATACTGTGCATAAGTCTGGTCTTTTTCTCAAGATTGTAAAACAAGCACTCTTGGCCACTTCTCTGTCTCAACCTCATTTGGACATTCTGTTTCCGATGCCACCTTCTGGTGTAATTAGAAACTTATATCCCCTTTTTTGATAATCTTGAATTTGAAACTATTCAATCAGAATATATTTTTCTACACACTTACAAATAAATCAGTATAGCTCAAAGTGCGATTCAGAAGGTAACACAGACATAAGGGTTCTCTGAGATATAAAGCAAGCAGATACTCCACCTTTATCACGTAAATGTGGGAAGACAGCACACAGAATCTCAGTTTACCAAACACTACTCCCCATGAACCCTCCAGATCTGCACATTTACTTAAGATGAACTAGAACTATAAATTAAATGCTTTATTAAACAAATGTGTCTTGAGCCTAGACTTAAACATTGAGACTGTGTCTGAGTCTGGACATTAGTGAAAGGTGGGACATAAAATATTAATAGCTCACTTAGATACTGGTGAGTAAGACAATTTAGATTAGCTTTAAATGTAAATAATCAAAGTTTATATTCAGTGCAGAATTTAATTGGGGACCAATGAAGTGTAAATAAGACAGGGGTGATGTTATCATATTTTTTAGCTCTAGCAAGAACTCTGGATGCAGAATTCTGGACGAACTGAAACTGAACCTGCCGGAACATCCGGGCAAAAATCTGGATCCAATCTAGTAGTAACAAATAGATTTACCCAGAGACAGCATAGATGTTGTGGGACACAAACTTTACATTGCACATCTTAAAGTTGTCTCCTTTTAAATCTAGCTACTGACAGCGTTCAGACAAATAAGATCAAATCCAACAAAATACTGAAGTCTATGAAGGAGAATAGTATGACCAATGGTATCCAAACCTAATGTCAGGCAACCTAAGTGAGGATACAGTCCTGATCAGATGCAACTAGGGGGTCATTAGCCACTTTAACCAGTACTGTCTAAAGCCCCCAAAAATATCACATTATCCAGAGAAATGCTTAGATTTAAGTAGATGTAAATAGTAATTACTGGAATAATAAAGATAATTTATGTCCCTGGTTTTCAAATGTTCATTATATATTACTGCCTCGCCTCACTCGCTTCAGTTATACAAGGGCTAGCTTCATTTAATGCTAAGTAGTCATTGGGTTTAATCCAAGTTTATGTTAGATAATGAGAGTTTATGAAGTAAGAGATATACAAATCTAATTCCAAAAAAGTTGGCAAAGTATAAGTTGTAAATAAAAACGGATTGCATTGATGTGGAAGTTTCAAAATTCCATATTTTATTCAGAATATATCACAGATGTCTTAGGTGATTTTAAATTTCGGGACAGAAACACATCTCAAAAAAGTTGGCGCAAGGCCATGTTTACCACTGTGGGACACTGTGAGACGTCTGAGGATTGAGGAGACAAGTTGCTCAAGCTGAGGGATAGGAATGTTAACCCATTCTTGTCCAATGTAGGATTCTAGTTGCTCAACAGTCTTAGGTCTTTTTTGTCAAATCTTCCATTTTAGTATTTGCCGAATGTTTTCTATGGGTGAAAGTTCAGTACCTGGATCCTTTTTCTACGCAGTCATGATGCTCTAATTGATACAGTATGGGGTTTGGCATTATCATGTTGGAAAATGCAAGGTCTTCCCTGAAATATAAGTCGTCTGGATGGAAGCATATGGTGCTATAGAACCTGGATATACCTTTCAGCATTGATGGCGTCCTTCCAAATGTGTAAGTTGCCCATGCCACAGGCACTAATGCAACCGCCATACTTGTGATTTTTAATACAGAAGCATGCCTGTATGTGATGCAGTGCCGTCTAAGGGCCCGAGGATCCTGGGCACCCAGTATGGTTTTCCATCCTTGACCCTTTCGCAAAGAGATTCTCTGAATCTTTTGATGATATTATGTACTGTAGATGATGATATGTTCAAACTCTTTGTAATTTTACACTGTCAAACTTTTTTCTGAAATCGCGCCACTATTTGTCAGTGCAGAATTAGGGGTATTGGTGATCCTCCTCCCATCTTTACCTCTGAGAGGTAACGCTGCCACGCTGCCATGTTTTTTTATACCCAGTCATGTTAATGACCTATTGCCAATTGACCTAATGATTGCAATTGTTTGTGCCTTTAACTTTTCCAGCCTTTTATTGCCCTATCTCAACTTTTTTGAGATGTGTTGCTGTCACGAAATTTCAAATGAGCAAATATTTAGCATTAATATTTAATTAATATTTAACAGTCTTAGCCTTAGCTCGAAGGAGCTGGCTGTGTTTTAATATCTGCTTTATTTGAATACTTTTATATGCAAGGTGAGCCGGATCTTCTCTTATCGTTTCGCCTCTAACCGGCCAGTTTTACCCCGAATGGTACTCCATATATTTATGAAGCTCTTATGATTTGCGGAGCACCATCCAGACATCCTGCGCTAAGATGGGGCTAATTTCACTAATTTAAACACCTCAATAAAATAAGCCTTTGTTACCTCACTCTTACAGAGGCATATATCATCTGCTCCTACATAGATAGCAATCCGGGAATCAATGCTGGGATCTTCTTGCTGTTTGGTGACAGCGTTTACCCCTGCACCACCGTACCACCCAATTATTGATCATGGCACTGTATTTTTGCTGGAATATATATTAGAACTCTATTAAGTGTGAAGGCCCAGATCGTATCATCTTGAGAAAGTAGACAAAATCTACTTCATGGATGCTGCTTTTATTTTATTAATTTTTTTTTTATTTTCATGGGTGATTGTTGAATGTATCAGATATTATAATATCAGATAAATATCAAAAATATGAGATTATATGACAGATATAGTATGTTAACACTGAATGACAATGTTTGTATGATGAGCACTGTATATCAGGTTGCTTTCAATAGATTAGGTTGCCATGTCTGTCATTAATGTCTAGTTGTAATCAAGTCACCCAACAAAATACTATATACGAGTTATAAATGACCTTTATAGTATTGGACATTAAACATTCCTTATATATATATAGTTTTCAAAAATCCAGTATATTCTACTGTAGCATAATAAAACACCATCAGCAATTTAATATTTTCTGTCCTCTAACATAAAATCTGACAAAATATTGACAAATTAAATAATGATTTGACGAAATAAATAATAAATTAACTGTAATATGTTGGATATTGTATTTCTGCTTTTGGGAAAATTGGTGATATTAACTTTAACTTCTAATGCAACATATATCTTACAAAATATAAAAATATAACATTAATTATAGATCTTAACACATAATATGGATACATTGTCATTTTGGTTGTACCTGATATAAGACCTTGTTAAAATAACAGCAACATTAACAAATCTAAAGAAATGGTTCCCCTTTAGAATCTCCAGGGATCTCCATGATTATTTAACAGTTTTAAAAATCTCACAGTTTTGATTTTATCATAGTTCATCACGTTCGAAGCCTTCATTGTCAATGCCATTTCTGGTGTGATGATCTTCTTTCTCATTGTGGAAGATGTAGGCACTGGGTGGTGTACTCACTGGCATTACTTTTCCAAAGTTGGAGAAGTCAACGCGATACTTTCCGGATTTGCTTCGGGAGATAATGGGGAGGAATTGGTGTCCCCACATGATCTCTTTAGGGATGTAGGATGTCCTCACATGGCAAGAGGAGCTGGTGTATTCTGCAACAGTGTCCATCAGCACTACAAGCTCAAAGTCCTGATTATGAAGATTGTCCACTGTCACATCAAAAAATGGGCTTGTTTTGTCAATTACATGGTAAAGAGTCAATGGAGAGATGAAGAAGGGATTGTCTTTCCCACTTTCTACAATGAAGTCTATGCTGACCTGATCCATGATGATGGTCTCTCCTTCGGGTGTAGTAGTTGTCTTAATTAACTTGCCATATATTTGGGTTCCAATCATCAATGATTTGCGTAGATTGGCCACTCGTATCTTTAGGCACAAAGCGTCTTGCATAGAACAGATGACAGCTTTGTGACTAAAGATGATTGCTTTGGCTCTTTTTTTGGGCCTAGCCATTTTGGCCATTATCACTCCACCCCAAAAACAGGGAATGATAGTACCAAGGTTAACCTGGAACACATAAATAGCAACGGCACCTCGGCACCATGTGGTAATTACTCGTGAGCCATAAGCAATAAATGTCTGCGTCTCCAATGAGTACAAGAAAGCAGTGGTAAGATCATTAACCCCTATCACACAATATGTTTGGTTATCTGGTGGGTTTTGAAACCACAAGTCACCATTTGTTCTACCCACCCAGTACCATAAAAGTGAGAATATAAACCAGGTAAGAATGAAAGAAGCCACAAAGAAGAACAGAAGAATTGTCCAGGGGATCTCAACTAAAGTGGTCCAAAAGTCTAGTATGTAATTAAGACAGCTTTTGTAAATTATATTGGTATACTCAATGTTACAATGCCCTTCTTTGGTGATCAGGCGGTTTCTTTTTATCCTCAACTTAGTCAAATAATTCCTAAAAGACCAAGCCATTTTCAAGGTCAAATAGAATCTCTATAGGAAGAAAAAAGAGGATATGGTTTAGCACAAGAAATGTTACTTCATGCAAAATAACATTTTCAGTATACAACACATTTGAGTTATGTATATGGCTATAAATATAACAGATTCACATTGTAGATACAGTGAAGGACCTACCTGCTAATTAATTCTCAATATGCACATTCGGAAGTTCGGAGAATGGCTACAGTTATTGAAAAACTGCAGCTGGTATTTGAGTTTCTTCTCTCCGTCTCTCTGTCCCCTTGCTGTCTCTCTATGTACATACAGTAAAATGTCATAAAATTTACACTCAGTCCAAAATCACTCTGACTCCCGAAATCTTGCTCCTCCTTTCTTTGACCTGTTTCATATATGAGACCTTTTATCATATCTGTTCATTTGTACGCTGCCTATAGGCAAGATCTGTCATCCATATTTGTTTATCTGTAAACACAATACAGGTGTTTTCCACAAGGTTCTAGACATAGATTTACACAACACACAGTTGCCAGGGTAAATGGTCTTGTTTTGTAGCCCGACTCACTTCAGCTAATCACAGTGGGTGTATTCAATGACGTCTGCTCCTATTAAATTTAACGTTTTATCATGTAAAGCATTAGTATTAATAGTAATGTTCATACTCAGTGACCTTCAAAATTGTTAGAATGGGAAGCCAATGATCATAAGATGCAATACATGCAGTACAAGATACATTGATTGGCAGGTTTCTGATTGGAGCAGAATTAATATTTACTTTTAATATTGGAAGTGTAATGATTACGTACAGATACAGAGATGGAGCGTCATTCAACATACAAGTTTGAGTTGACATGTGCTTCTCCCGTCTTTTGTGCGGGTGAATGTCTGTGACTGTGTGTGCCCTATGATGATGGCACTCTGTCTAGGGTTATTCCTGCCCGAGTTGCCTTGTGGACACCGGCTGTGCTGTAACTCCATGTGGATTAAGCAGAAGAAAATGAATAATTGAATGAATGAATGAATGAATAAATGAAAAATGGATGAATGAATATTACAAAAGTTTGAACAAGAATCTCGACAACACTGCTCCAAATTATTAGATGAATACAAGTATAGATTTATTAAGTTATCTTGCAAATTGAGAGAGAAAGAATTTAATAGATCTCAAATATTTCGAATACTGTACCCTTGTGCAGTTTTAAGGTGATTGTGAGGCTCATAAATAGAATTATTGTATATTCTCATTAAACCCAATGAAAGATTCACACATTTCTTGATCCATGACACATTTGCAACTTATCTCTTTTCTGTCCAAACATTCAGATTATATCAAATGTATTTACACATATACATTTAAAAGCAATAGAATAATCATCAGTGCACTTTGATATCAGTGAATCTATAGGGAAAGCTAGAATGTGCTAATGTGCTAGAAATTCTTAGAAGTGTTGTACAAACAAAGCACTGTACACTTGACACTAGTTTAAACCCAATAAACTGAGGCACAACAGTGAGGCATCCTCTGTACATCCCTTCTCCAAGAAAACGACTGACTTGTGTGTACAGGTAAACATTACACGTCAAAGTCCGACTTAGATGTCAGAAGTTCCACAGACGGTCTAAGACATATTACGAAAACTGTGAGGAGAAACTAAAGACAAAAAAAACACAGATTAAGAAATGACAGGTCTATGAACTGAACCTTGAGGTAAGTGTATTAATACTTTATTTTATTATCTGGGAGTAAACATGCACAAATATTAAACTGGTGATGATGATGATGATGATGATGGTGCAAGAGTTACAAGAGGTCTACAGTTCATAACTATATTGTAGTTGAAACCACAACCTTCGATTATTTAAAATTATACCTATTATTCTTATTTTTATTATTATATGCACTAATACATTTATTTTTAGAGCTATTTTCATATTTGACAGAACACTCTTATCTGCACAGACTGAGTTTAATATCAAATTAAGAACTTTAATATCAAATTAAGAACAAATTTCAATTCAATTTGGAACCTTTTTGCTTCTGATAAATGAATGTTCAGGAAGAAAAATTCAAAAGAAGCAACATCTTTGCTTGCCCAGATGTGCTCTGTGGGATAGAGATAAGATTGCCGTGCAATCGCAATCTCGTTTCAGATATAAGGGCAATTTAGTGACACCAATTTGCGTCTCGAATGTTTTTGGAATGTGGGAGAAAACCGGAGCACCTCCAGGGATGCCACTTATGCAGACACAGGGAGAACATGCAGAACTCCGTACGGGATATACTTAATAAATTATTATTATTATATATAAATTACTGTATAGAGTAAGAATAAAATGTATAATTGTATCACAGTGGGAACAAGAACCTGCCGTTAATTCACATTATTCTTTTTCTTATTCCGTAATTTAGTTATAGATCTATTTATATAGCTCTAGTCATAATTACTGATCAGTATGAAATTCATTGTTCGGATTAAAAGCTTTCAAAAAAAAGGATTAAACAAAAGCAGCATTTTGGGTTCTAAAATATTATTGCATTACATTTATGCAGGGTGATTCACTCGAGAGCGGCTCTGCATATCATTCATTCATTCATTTTCTATTGCTTAAACCCAGTTCTGGGGTCGCTGGCAAGCCGGTGCCCACCCGGCAACTCTGGGTGCAAGAGCAGGAATAGCCTTAGACAGGGCGCCAATTTATCGTAGAGCGCGCACACACACACACACACACACACAGTGAATTACACACTAACAGGCAATTTAAAGACAACAATTAACCTATCATGCATTTCTTTGTAATGCAGGAGGAAACCGGAGTACCCGGAGAAAACCATTATATCATTATATAATATTGTATGTCTTTAATAAATAAACATATAGCTTTCGTAAGAGTTCTTTATTTAATCTGTCAGAAAGACCTTAGTCCCTTATGGGACCCATTATAGTACCCTATTCTGTAAGTGTGTTTGTTTATTAACTGACTTAATATTCAACACATTTAAAAAAAAATTGTTCGGGCTTCTTTATCTTTTCCACAGAGAGAACCCCAGAAAGAAGGTTCTAAATTTCATGTCCCATGCAATTGATTACAGATATTTCAAGGTATGTAGTGTATTTTTTTTTATTCTGATTGCTTCATCCTAACAGAAGTCACGACAGAATATTCAGGGCCTCTGTCAAGTGAATATCTGTGTATTAATAGTTAGACTGTGCTTATAAAGTAAAAGTGTGTGTGATTTAATAATTTATTTATTTATGTTGTATTTTTTTACAGATAAAAGTGTCCTGGGTTTAAAAAATATAGAAGAGAACCTCTGCCAGGTCCAGATTTTTAACATACCTTATTTTTATGCCCTAAATTTTCATCCTAAAAATGGCAAGCTTTCTGAGAGAATACCTGGCCAAGCGCCGTGTGGAGAAAAATCGTCTGGTGACCAAGGATGGACACTGCAACATTGCATACGGCTCTGTGAAACACAGCAAAGCTTTCATCTATGTTGTTGACCTGTGGACCACCTTGATGGACATTCGCTGGCGTTATGTCATCATTCTCTTTTTAGCCTCCTTTGTGTTAAGCTGGTTCCTTTTTTCATTGTTTTGGTATTGGGCTGCTTTTGCGAATAGTGACCTGTTCTATCAAAGTAAACCTCCAAACCATAAACCGTGTGTAGAGAATGTTGTTGATATGACTGGTTGCTTTCTGCAGTCTATTGAAACTCAGATGTCAATTGGTTATGGATTCCGGCAAATCACTCCATATTGCCGTAGCGTACTAACGATTTTCACAATTCAGGCTGTGTTTGGCACGGTGATCATCTGCTTTTGGTGTGGAGTGGTCATGACAAAAGTTGCCCGGTCAAAGAAAAGAGCCAAAACAGTCCATTTTACCAAAATGGCTGTTATTTGCTCTAAAAAGGACAGTCTTTGTTTGCAGCTCCGTGTGGCCAATATGCGTAAATCTTTGCTCACTGGAAGTCAGATCTATGGCAAACTTCTTAGAACAACTGTTACTCCAGAAGGTGAGACCATCATAATGGACCAGATCAAGATAGATTTCCTTGTTGATGCTGGAAAGGACAATCTTTTCTTTGTCTGCCCTATGACCCTGTACCACATCATTGATAAATCAAGCCCATTTTTTCAAATGAATTCAGACACACTTCTCCAACAGGAGTTTGAGCTAGTGGTGTTTCTTGATGGAACTGATGATGCCACAAATGCCTCCTGCCAGGTCAGAACATCCTATATTCCGCAAGAAATCATGTGGGGCTACCAGTTCCTCCCAATGATCTCACGCAGCAAAGAAGGGAAGTATCATGTAGATTTCTCCAACTTTGCCAAGGTAACTCCTGCAAATACAACACTGAGTTCCAATCACTTAGACCAATACTGAAACTACAATATTCCCACTGACAGACAGAGGTTCTAGGAGGTTTAATTTGAGTGACCAGTCAAGTGCTACCAACACATAGTGTCCCAAGACACTATCATCCACTGTTAATTTTTATTTTTTTTATTATTTTATTGATCCCCGGAGGAAAATTGATCTCTGTATTTAACCCATCCAGAGCAGTGTGCTGCCCCATTAAGGCACACAGGGAGCAGTTTAGGGGTGGGTGCCTTGCTTAACAGCACTTCAACCTAGACTTGCCTAGGTGGGATCCATTTAGCCACGGCTGACCCAATCATTAGCTATTTGATGATATGCTTCCTACATATCATAAATATATGAATAGCCAAATGTTTGTGGACACCTCAACAACAGAGCCATATCTATGATACCATTTGGAATTCTTTCCACGATCTTGGAAGTGCACAATAGTATAGCATGTTTTATAGGTTGCACAATTACGAATCAAAGGCATGTTAAGATTAGAGTGGAGGAAGTCCAGTGTTATGCACAAAGCTCTGACCTCAACCCAACTGAACACATTTGGAATGAACTGGAACAACAACAACCAACCAGATTATCACACCAGACACCAAACACACTGGCCCATTCCATATTATTGTCCACATTGGCTGTTAATAATAACTTGCACTCTTCTGGGAAGACTTTCCACTACAATCAGGACTATGGCATTTGGGAGGTCTGTTATTTCAGCCGTAGCAACACAAAGACAATAGGAAATAGAGAATGTGTGAAAATAGAATTATATTATAGCATATAACTTATACTGTAGCTTTATACCACATGTCTCCATAAAAGACCAACCCTAAACTTAACGCTTTACACTTTTGCGTGAAAATTTAGATATTCCCTAAATTCACAATGTATATCAGGAA
>JAOUQV010315309.1:0-12920 GCA_028565295.1 Aspidoras spilotus
ATGTTTATGTTTACGTTCATGCGCAGCGGTTGCTGCGAATTTCCGTTTGTTTCTTTGTATGTTCACTCTAAGCGCAAAGGGTGCTCTTGTTTATTTGTTTATGCTCCGCTTTGCACGCACCCCCTTGTTATCTCCACAGGTGTGTGTCATGTGTTTGATGATCCGTGCCGGCTATATATAGAAGAGTGTGGTCTGTTGCCGGCGCAGATCATTGTCGAGTGTTGAGTGTTCAGTGTTCAGGGTTCACTGCACAGTGTTCAGTGTTCAGTGCTCAGTGTTCCGTGTTGAGTGTTCCTTGTTGAGTGTTCAGTGTCGTGTGGCGAGTGTTAAGTGTCAGGTAATTCGTTATACATTTATGTGGTTTACGCTATTTGCCTATTCTGTGTTTTTCGTGTTTTTGTACCCTTCGCCCACCTTAGTTCTCATGTAGTTTTGTCCTATGTTTCACAGCACATCTGCTGTTTTGTTCCCATTTTTATCAAGTAATTTGTTTATTTTAATAATAAAGTTTTAGTTTCTCTATCCTCTGTTTCATCTCCTGGTGTAGTACGAGTTTGGCGATCCGACGCACTACACTACCTGCACACCCACATGCGCAGTCCCCTAAGAGTGCATCCCATCACTCAGTAACGCTCACTCTGTTTTCGGAATGGGGAAGAGTGTGCGATAGCGATCAGGTTTGGGATGGCAACCGGGGGTGCGCGTTACACTATGTTTAAATATAGCACATAAAGAAATATAATATAATACATACATTAACAATATAGGCAAAACAAGAACAAAAATCAATGCAGATTGTATCACTCTACAAATCTGAAGATGGTATAGTCCTCATTTAGTTTCGTGGTGCATCTACAATTCAAAGAATAATCAATATGTTTCTGAAAATATTATTGATTTCCCCGCATTTAGAAATAAACTGGTCGCATTATCTACGATATCAGGGACCTACTTCTCTTTGTCTTTGTCCAGTCATAGCAAGCCATATGGGGCTCTGTTTTTCCCACTGTGACAGTAGCCAAGATTTCATCGCTGTGACCAGATTGATGCTGTCTTAGAGTGACACTTAAAAAAACTGCTCATTAACGAACAAAGCTTTCTGACCAGGCTTGTGATTCCTCTCCAATTACTGCATGTTGACTCAAGTGGACTGCAATGCACCATCGGCTGACTCTGTGAGGCAGGTAGAGGCATTGATTCTAAGAAATACTATTATATACAGTGTCTGCAGGAGAAAACCTAGAACGAGGATTAACTAACTACCATCCAGACAGTTCTTTGGGGTAAAACATTTTTCCGGAATAAAGAATGAGGGTTCGTATAATTTTGTTGTGACTTAAATGTCCACAAACCCTAAAGCTTTAAAAAGGAAAGATGTCATACTTTCCATGAGTACATCATTTAAATGAATATTAAAATATTATTTTATTAAAAGATTATGCTATTTAATAATATATTAAAATATTAAGAATTCATCCATAAGAATCTGACTGTATGAAGATGTAATGCAATATGTAACCTGACTATATAAATTATATGAATTATTATATATTATGCTCCGTACAGGGAAATTCGTTCAAAAAAAGGCTTAGAACAAAACAAAAACTAAAATTTACACTACATTACTAAGCTTGGCATGTATTTAATTGATTACATGAAATCTGAATGTTAGAATTGTTAAGTCTCAACACAGTTTTGCTATTGTGTCACAAATTAAGTTTAATACGGGTAATACACACATTTTTTTCTGAAAAAAAGCTTCTATAAGGGTTCTCAGAGGGGATTAAGTGCTTCTGACAGGCTGAACACAAAACCCTTAAGCGAGCTAAATGTGTTTTAATAAAGCTGTACAATAGTATATAATAATATTTGGGGTCTCAGACAAGTGAAGCTCCCTGCATTTCTAAGCATGTAGAAATGCTCTTGATTAATCGTAGTTACTCTTATATCACTGGAAGTTAGGAATAAAGAAACAAATTCAGGTTTATTTAGAAATGTCCAGCAAACACATCCAACAACTAATCGAAAAATCTAAATACATAAAACAGGTAAGGTTCAGGTTATGTTTTTGCACAGCTCAGTCACTGCCAAAGACACTAATAATCATGAGAAACAGGAGGCACGGGCGTGGCCATCTTGGAATAGCAGCCCAAGGGGTCTTCATTATCTATGGTGGTTTGCGTCTAATCAACTGACTAAAAGTTACATATAGAAGATTTAGATATCCTGGATAGCTCAGTTGGTCGAGTGTGTGCTGCTGGAAAATGCCAGGAGGGTTAATACAGGACTGACAAAACATTTGGAGGCTCAGGCGGCTTATAATTAACCCATCTACCAATTATCCCAAAGCAATGATGGCAAATGACATGACATGACAAAACATTTAACAATACCTTCTTGAGAGGTTATTTATAACCTTGGGCAAGACACCTAACCCCTAGTTGCTCCCCGGGCGCTGTGCAAGGCTGCTCACCGCTCCGGGCACGTGTGCTCACTTCACCAGTGTGTGTGTATAAGTGTGTTTCACTGCACGGATGGGTTAAATGCGGAGGACAAATTCCGCTGTGTGCAAACGTAGTGGCAAAAATGGATCACTTTTACTTTATTTATAATGCTTTATAATTGCAGGCTTCTAAGTGCAACCTTAATTCCAATGAATTTGGGACGTTGAATAAAACATAAATTAAAACAGAATAAGATGATTTGTAAATCCATACCAACTCATATTCAATTAAATACACTACAAAGACTACAAATTTAATGTTCAAACAGATAAACGTTGTTGTTTTTTGCATATATTCACTCATTTTCAATTTGATGCCTGCAACACATTCTAAAAGGGACAGGGGCATATTTTCCACTGTGTTACATAACCTTTCCTTTTAACAACACTTAATAAGCGTTTGGGAACTGAGGACAATAATTGTTGAAGCTTTGTATGAAGAATTCTTTCCTATTCTTGCTTGATGTAGAACTTCAGCTGCTCAACAGACCAGGGTCTACGTTGTGGTATTGTGTACTTTATAATGCGCCACACAGTTTCAGTGGAAGTCAGGTCTATGCTGCAGGCATGCAAACATGACACTTTTCTACTTTGCATTAGTCCATCTTAGATGCGCTGGCAGCATTGTTGATATATGGCTTTCAATTTGCACTGTATTTTTAACTATGTTCACTGTCAGTGAACATAGTTCTGAGGTGTTACTGAGCCCATGTGCTACGATCCCTTGCAGAATTATGTCAGCTTGTTATGAGGTGCCTTTTACAGGTATTTGATGCTGTTTATTTGCTTTGCTGCTTCCTTGCAGAATAATAATCAGATTCTCTGAATCTTTTGATGATATTATGGACTGTAGATAATGAAATTCCTCCTTAAACTGCTCACGCAGGTGACACTCACCTGTTTCCAATTAATCTGGTCACCAGTGGAATGTTCCAAAGCACATGGGGCAGTCGTAGGCTTTTAGTTAAGGAACCAGCCTTGCGACCGGAAGGTCCCTGGTTCGATTCCAAGTACCAACAAGTCATGGCTGAAGTGACCTTGGGCAAGGCACTTAACCCCCAGTTGCTCCCCAGGCGCTGTGCTGGCTGCTCACTGCTCCGGAAACTCACTCACTTCATTTTGCTCACTTCACCATTGTGTGTGTGTCTATATGTGTGTTTCACTGCACGGATGGGTTAAATGCAGAGGACGAATTGCACTGTGTGCAAACATAGTGGCAAAATGTGTCACTTTCACTTTAAATACGGGTGTTTTGACAATTCCTCAACTTTTCTAGTCTTTTCTTGCACCTGTTCCAAATCCTTTGGAGCATGTTGCAGGCTTCAATTTTAAAATGAGTGAATATTTGCAAAACACAATAAAATGTATCTGTTTAAAGATTAAATTGTTACACCATCTCACATGGAAAAAACACGGATGGAAATGCAGGGAGAGTTTATTTACACAAATCACCAAGAAAGCCAGACAAAAACACACAAAAACAAATTGTAAGGGGGTAAGTTGAGGATAGTGGCAGGTGAGGAAATGGGATGAGGTGGCTTCTGGATCAGATGTTGGGTTTAACTCTTTTTAAGTCATTTTAAATCTTCGGAAGCCAGCAGCTGTTCACAGACAAAAAAGAAAGAAAATACTAATTAAATAAGCATGATAAGACACTGCTGATACAGTATCACAACTCACACACCGAATTCCACTCACAACCCTGCTATAAGCCATAAGCCAATATAAGCCAATTAGAATTGGAAATTGAATTTAGGTGCGCTATAATGTGCGAGTCTCTGGAGAGGCCACACGTGCATACACACACATCTAGACAGAGACTTAGACAGACATGGTAAGCCATAGTCCCAATGCAACCAAGGGAACAAATTTTAACCCCAATCACGGCGCTACTTCTGAATAACCGCAGCGCTGTGACATAAATATCTTGTCTTTGTGGTGTGCTCAATTAAATAAGAGTTAAAACAGTTTGGCAAATCATACTATTTTATTTTTATTTGTTTTCAACTTTGTCCCAACGTCACTGGAATTGGGTTTGTAAGTCTTTTCAGAAAATGTTATTTATTTCCTCTTCATGAGATGGTAAAATGTCTAATGAGCTCAGTTCTTGTTGCTAAAATCGGGGCATAATAACAAACTATCTTCTTGAAAGAGATCATCGTGCTGACGTTGTCCTTAATTTGGCCAGCACCACTTACTGTATATCACTCAATCACTCGATATCACTCAATCTAACAAAATTGCTTATGAATATGCTGTACTGAGGCATGCTGATGTGCATTTTTAACCTTGAAGTGCAGTCTGTGATGGTTCATTAAGTCAGATATTTGAACCCTAATGAATCTAAAAAGCCTAAAATATTTATAACATTCTTGTTAATGAACAGCCAACAATATCATTTAGAGCCAAACAAAAACTCAAAGGTTTCCTTGAGCTTCATTAAACATTAATGTGTAATATTTATAACAAAATATATACTGTACATGGTCATGTTTATTTTAGTCATGGGATCCAACACACAGTTGATGTTAGGAGACAAATGCAGGTTTTATTTACAGATCCAAGACATAGATAGCACTCAAAGACAAAATCCAAGCTAATTCCAAAACAAAGTCAATGGTTCAGGTGACTTGCAAACAAGGTTAGCAAGGAATATTATGATATAAGTTCAAAAACTCATATAAAAGGTGAGAATTAGAGTATGAACAGCTTGATGCATTACTGTATTCCTGTATGGATACAGACAAACAGGAATCAGGTGATATTAATTACAAATTTCACTAGAGATGGAATATCATGGTACAGTAACTGCCACCATATTGTTTGCTCTTTTATGGAAGAATTTTGCTAGAATTTTCCTATAGTACTGCAGCTCTCGTCAGGGGAAAATATCCAATCATTATTCATTATAATCCGCTTAATCTATAATGGTTCTCGGGTCAACAACAGTATTGCGGGATAGCTGAGTGGTGGTTGAAAAACTGATTCAAAACTGGAGGTTCCAATGCAATGATATTTATTCAGTCCAGTATGCCAAATTGTGGAGTGCCAAAGAAAAAAAAAACAATAATACAATAATAAAAAACTGCAAAATTAAGAAACAGGTAATTTAAACTCTCCTTTTAAACACAATAAAGAAGATATTTCAGTAAATATGTACAGATAATTATAATAATTATAATTATAATATTTATAAGCTGTGAAAACCATTTAAACTATCAGTTGACCACCCTGTATAGCGTAAGACACCCAACAAACCTTAGAGTCACAAGGAAGGGGAACAGGGGAAGCTTTGACACCCTAAGAAAGCAGACAACTTTGTTTTAGATAATATACAAAGTACCAGAAAGTATTGATTGAATGAATGACAAATAAATGCATAGAAGAGACTTGTTGCCTTTGGAAAGTTCAGAAAAGTTAAGTGAGGTTCCATGGTTTTGTGATTTTGAGGTATTATTGGGTGGCTGGCAGAAGATTTGGCCTCCTATAGAATGTACCAAAATCAGACTTAACCAGTGAGGTTTGATGCACTGTTATGTTGGTTTTATTAACAATGCTTTTGGGCTTTTGTTATTTTTGGTTTGAGTTTCAGTGTTTAAAAGGGTGTGGTGTTGTTGGTTTCCTTGGTGGATTTTGGCATTGATGGGTGACATTAAAAACATGCAAATGTCAGAGCTGGGCAATTATATACAACAAAAATAACAATGGGTAGTAGATGTATTAATTTAGTAACATAGATTATTAATAGGTTTAGTATGAAAGCCAAATGGAAAAATATTCTTACATATCTTGAGTAAAAAAAATAGACATTGATTTAATTTAAAATAATTTAAAAAGGATGAGGACGCTTTAAAAATGAAAAGAGACTGGGTTGGGCAGATTTTCCATAATTCATTTTCTAGTAAGCTTCGTGGAGTAATTATGCTGGTAAACAAACACAATTTAGTGATGCTTAATCAATTAAAAGACAACAGGGGACTTATTATATGTGTAGAGGCACTTATTAATGGAGTTAAAGTAAGTTGGGGAATCTTTGTAAATCTGGGTGAATTTAGAACAAGTCTAAGAACTGCCTAGCAATAAATGCAGTGATGGATGAATTGTATTTAATAGACTTTTGGACACTTAAATATCCAAAGGAAAGGAAATGCACATTTTACTCCCACTCCCATTAAACAAATTCATGGATAGACTTATTCCTGGTTTTGTGCTCAACCGTTAACCAGATAATAGATAGTAACATTAGACTAATAGCAATAACTGATCATGCACCAGCAAAATTACAGGTAGAGAAATACAAGATGATGGCGGCTTAATACTGTAACAAACCACCCCCAGACAACTGTGATGGAGACAATAGTTCATTTAATATAATATTGCACACCAAAATATAAACAGCTCGGAGTGCTGGGAGATTAAGAAAACACAAAAACAGGTAAATCTGCAAAAACACAGGAGAAAGCAAAGTCTGCTGCTCCCAAACGCTTTGGCTTCACTGCTTCTCAAAATGGACAATACACAAAAACACAAACCGGTAAACAAGCTTGCATGTGCAGCAAAGAATAAGCACAGTGAAAACACAAAGACTGAGCAAAACTAGAAAAATAGGACAGACTAACAGACAAACTGACTACAAACTGGAAGACAAACTAAAATACTGGTACAAACTGATATCTAGACATGAATTGTTTTGACCTGCAACGTCTCTTTCTCACTGCTCTTTTTAAAGAAACACAATTAACACTTGACTGATGTTGCCAATTAGATAGAGCTACAGGCTGAACTAAGCTAGGGTGTGTGTGTAAATGAGAGAGAGTCAAGACACAGAGCCCGGCACCATCTTTAATTTGCAACAATTCAGTATGGTCCCATATACCCTGGAAGAGGCTTACGTGGACCGTCTAACTTCAGTCCCTTGGTTGCCACCCATAAAAGATCACCACATTTGTCGGGGGGATTCTCTCCCTGATTTCATATAGGCTATGGCTGAGGACAGTTGTTGATTAGTCAGGGACCAGACTCGCTCATTTTGTTTAAACGATGTAGTCCTGGGGATGATGATGGCAGAAGATTCTCGAGCATGTGCCATGTTCCCAGTTGGTTCCTGGTTGGTGATTTGAGGACCTCTATCTCTTGCAATATCTTCAGGAATGCCTTCAGAACAGGAGCAGAGGTGAATGCTGTTTTCAGATTTTGGAATGTCAACATAGCCTCAGGAGTCCAGCTTATTTTATTGGTGTTCTTTTTAATAGGCTGGTAAGTAGAGCAGAGACAGAGCTGAAGTTCCTGATGAACCTCCAGTAAAAGTTCTTGAAGTCGTAGTCATAGCAACCTACCCGGGGCATATCTGCTAGCCCAATAATTCAATATTAGCCTGTTGGAACAAACTCTTCTCACCTTGAACATACAGCTGGTTATCTAACAGTTTTTGGAGTACACTTTGGACATGAGCAACATGACTGCTTAAGTCGGGTGAGAAGATCAGGATGTCGTCTATGTAAGCAATGACGAAATTTTTGAGCATGTCGCGGTACACCTCTTTTATAAAATTCTGGAAGACGCAGGGTGACAAAGCAAAACCATGTGACATAACTGTATACACGTAGTGCCCTGTGGTGGTACTGAAAGCTGTCTTTCCTTTATCACCCTCTCTCATTCTCACCAGTCGTAGGCTTGTGGTTAAGGAACCAGCCTGGCTCGATTCCAAGTACTGACAAGTCATGGCTGAAGTGCCCTTGGGCAAGGCACCTAACCCACAGTTGTTCCCCGGGCAAAGTGCTGGCTGCTCACTATATAGCTTTCACTTTTTTTCACTTTCACCAGGTTCCATGCGCTGCGAAGATCTAATTTTGTGAATATTTTGAACTCCCAGAGTTTCTCCAAGACAGCAGGCATTAGAGGGAGAGGATAAGGATACTTCAAATAGACTTGATTTAAGCCACAATAATCTATACATGGTCGAAGACCTCCTTTTTTTTCCCCCACAAAGAAACACCCGACTGAAGCAGGATAAAGGGAGTGCCTCTGTGATGTAATCTTTCATAGCCTTTCTTTTGGGGATGGAGAAAGCGTAGATCTTGTTACAAGGAGATACACACCCTGATAATAAGTCAATTTTACAGTCATATGATGCCTTTTTCTGACTGAATGCCTACATCAGATCCGAGTACTGACTGGGTATAACTATTTCACAGTGAATTTCTGAGCTTTTGATAGACCCTCAGAAGAATGATCAAACACAGCCTTAAATAATGCCATAAAGTTGGTGTCTGAGCAAGTTTGCCTACCTTTGTGGTTCCAAATAGCTGTGGCACATTCCAATGCTTCTGTTCATCAGTAACATTTCCCTGAACTGAAAAAAAAATATTTATAAATACCCTTATACTGTTCTGGCTTACCACCAAAGCGCTCCTGGAGATGGGAATCTTAGCTCTTTATGTGTTCATGTCCAAGTGATCCCCCCGAAGTGCCATGCGTGCCTCCTTCAGCTGCTTTGTGCTTAGGAATAGGGCCTGCTGCAAGGAAGCAGTGTCCCGGTCTCCATGTTGTGGCGGGTCAACCTATAACAAACCCCCCAGACAACTGTGTTAAAGACAATAGCGATTTAGTTGTGGAGTTGTTAAGGGGCAGGTGTTATGAGATGAAATGAAGAAGTTCTAGAAATTATATGAGCAGCTGCATTTTGAACCAGCTGAAGCTTATGAAGGGATTTATAAGGGAGGCCAAAAAGGAGAGAATTGCAGTAGTCAATGCGGGAAGTAACAAAGCTATGAACAAGAATAGATGCAGAATGGGGGTGAGGAAGGGACGTAGACGATTCATGTTGCGGAGATGAAAATATGCAGACTGGGGTTATAATACTAATGTGAGAGTGAAAAGACTAAAGAGCTGACAATAGGGATGGAAACTTTAGATAGTGTGGATTTTGAACCGCAGAACAGTATTTCAGTTTTATCTCTTTTAAGTTTTAGGAAGTTTAAGGTGAACCAGGTTTTTATTTCATATAGACAGTTTGAAAGGGATGATGGTGAAAGTAGAGTATTTGGTTTACTAGATAGGCAGAGCTGGGTATCATCCGCATAGCAGTGGAAATCAATGTTAAATGTGCGAAAGATATTGCCAAGAGGCAGAAGGTAAATGATGAGAAGATGAAAAGATGAAAAGCACAGAGCCCTAGGGAATACTAGAAGAAACATGGGAAGACTGTGACCTGAATGATTTGAGTTGGATGAGCTGAGTGCGGCACTGAACATGGGGGAGCATGGATTCCCATGGAGCTGAAAAGGGAACTAAAGCCTCAGCAATGCATGGAGGGGGAGTTGAGTCCTGAGTGAGGATTGGGGGGAATACAAGAGAACCATGAAGCCATGGTGGGAATGGAGCCCAAGTCAAGGTAAGGTGAGGAAGCACTGATGCCAGTGAAGCAAAATGGGGGAGTGACCTTCTAAGTGCAGCAAGGGAATGACGTCCTCAGCATAGCACTTCAGCAGATATGGGCAGTGGTTGGTTGTTAATGGGAGTGTGCCTGATTACCAATGTTGTTATTGATTTATTTTCTAGAATATGAGAGTACTGCAGTAAATAGCAAAAATCTGAAGCAATATCGATATCACAGGCTTGTTCCTCCAGTTTCTCTCCACTTATTAATTCAAATGAGGTCAAAAGATATGAAATACCTTGAGATAGAGCTGATGTCAGATATTGAAGAAATTATTTTGATTTGGATTTCTTTTAATGATCCACGGAGGGAAATTATTTTCTGCATTTAACCCATTCATGTGTGAACACCTGGAGCAGTGCGCTGCCCCACTGAGGCACACAGGGAGCAGTTAGGGGGGTTGGGTGCCTTGCTTAATGGCACTTCAGCTATGACTTGCCTAGAGTTGGGATCAAACCAGCGATTTCTTGGTTTCAGCCCTCTACTCTATTCATGGCTGCGCTGGCGACACACATTGACCCTGCGGCGGCAACAGCAGACCTGAGGATGGCGGCTGGGGAGACAGAATAATGGTATTCCTAAAGACAGCGCGCCCAGCGATACTGCTGCTGCCCGGTTACAATGGAGAAGCCGATTGGGTTGTTTTTTTTAAGCTCAGCTGGAGATTCTGGAGGTGCACGCTGACTGGACACCAAGCGAAACGGCGGTTCATCTATCCCTCGTGTTTCAAGTTTCAGCTGCAAGGAAGCATGTACAGTTATTAGCACTGAGCATTTGCCATTGTTGATTAGGGGCGGAGCTAGGATTACCCAACATGCAGCACATTTAGCAGGATCACCATCCACTGAATGGGGAAAAGTCTGTTGAAGGGAATAGGGTAATAGGGTTTCAGTGGGGCTCTTTTTCCTCACTACCACTCTTCAAATCTCTACTAAAAACTCATCTCTTTAATTAACTATCCTTCCATTACCTCGGTGCATATTGTTTTGTTGTAATGGGTCCTTGGGTACCTTGAAAGGCAATATATTAATCGAATGTATTAGTATTATTATTATAGTATCTCAGCTGTATATGTGTGTTTGCTTTGAATAAAGAGCAATTTCCTGCACGCTGTGTTCCTTGTCTTTGCTCTCACATCACAATATACACAAAAAAACATCTATATGCTACCCAAAAGTAAAAATAGAAAAGCAGATTACATATTAGGCTCGGCGGAAAAAAAATGATTAACACATTTGAAGATATATGTTTGCAGTGCAGTGCAGTATTCTTACTTACAGTATAACAAAGTGACAGAGACATTTAATTTAGAAGGACAAGGACACTTCTGGAGATATCTACAGATCAGGCACTGTGTAAAAATGGAAGGTTCTGATACAACACAGAAAATATATAAGAGAACATTAAATGGACCTACCAATAAAATATTGCAAAGCTTCCAAATGGTATGAAATTTGCCCATGGACAAACAATAATAAATGTGATAACCTGAGGGCAATTTGGCAGAAGGATTTGAATTAAAACTTAAATTATGAAACATGGGAGTAGATCTTTTTTAATAGTGGAAAATATGTCAAAGTAACTGAAAGCTAATTTGTTCAGTATAAAATAATTCACAGATACTATTACACCCCAACAAGATTGCACAAAATGGGTGTGATAACAATGATTTATGCTGGAAATGAATAAAAATGTGATGCATATAATGTATGCATGCTTTATGTAAAAGTATGAAAATCTCACCATTTTGGGAAAAAGTTCTGGACTTGGGCGAATGGCTGGGAAGGAATCTAGTGGCACATATAACAACACATTTAACCAGTACAAAAAACGAGAGCTCATCAATCTGGTATTAAAGTCACTGCACTGGCTTCTGGTTCGTCTGAGCATTTAAAATGATTTTATTTGTTTTTAAATCTCTTAATGGTATCGCCCCAGTATCTTTCACACCTACTTCAACCCTATAGCCTGGCATGCTCACTCAGCAGATCAGTGTCTCCTTGTTGTTCCCAAGACACTGAGAAAGTGCAGAGGTGATCGTTTTTTCTTTGTTGTGGGTCCAAAATTGTGGTATGACTTGTTCATGCTACAGATTATTAGTATTATTATGATTTTTTTGATATTCAGTAACATTTAGTTTTATTATTTTTCATTATTATCATTATACTTACATGGGTATGGATGATTATATAATGTGTTTTTTTGGTATTTAATGATGTGTGCATGCATATATACATATACACATTGATATACCTGTGTTACATTATTGTAAATATGTCAAAATCAATAAAAAGTCAATTAAAAAACAATCGTTTTAACCAAGATCTGCCATCATAAATCATGTGCACATTAATCTGATGTTACAGAGCCTATATTCTTTTTCAGGGAGTTGGTCTTTTGGGATTTTTCCCTTTGCTGATAAAATGCCTTAAAGAGATGACATTGGCTAAAATCAGCCTTGTATTTAGAGCTGCTGCCTATGTTCTATTGGCATTTTCCACTAACACATGGATGGTCTACTTGGGTATGTACCCATCATCTAACACGTTCCTCTAAACATACTGTATATACTCATAAGATTTTGTATGGTGGTACTATATTTTGCAGAGTAGACTTTATAGGTCCATGTGCAGCCATCTTGTCACAAAGATGTCACATGACAAAAACATTTAAGTGTTCATGTGCATTATTGTATGCGGCTTGCGTTATATAACTTTCCACATGGCACTATCATTGTAAAAGATTGTCTGAAGAGGGTGGTTCTTTGTCACTTATGTTCCTGCACAGCAAATCCTTCTTTGAATATCCCAGAGTGTTAGGAAATTTTGGTTAAAGCACATGGTAAGTCAAGATAAGGCACCCCTGGAGTAGGGAGAGTTAATAGCCTTGCTTAGTGGCCCACTGGTGGCAGCTTAGTGGTGTTGAATTGTGAACCACAAGCCTTCCCCCAAGTAACCACTGAGTCACAGAAAATGTCAT
>JAOUQV010315388.1:0-12905 GCA_028565295.1 Aspidoras spilotus
CTTGTCCAATTTAGCCATGAAACCTCCCACACTAAAATTACAGGTGTTTCAGTTTCATTGTCTAACCCCTGTATATATAGATTCATTACAAACACATTGATCTATTTCAAGTGCTTACGTCTGTTAATGTTGATGATTATGTCTTACAGGCAATGAAAACCCAAAATCATTATCTCAGAAAATTAGAATATTATATAAGACCAACTGAATAAAAGAATTTTAATGCAGATATTTGGGCGTACTGAAAAGTATGTACAGTAAATGTACTTAATACTTGGTCGGGGCTCCTTTTGCATGAATTGCTTCATTAATGTAGCATGGCATGAAGGCAATCTGCCTGTGGCACTACTGAGGTGTTATATAAGCCTAGGTTCCTTTAACCACATCACAGCCTTCCTTAAGCCTTCAGTTCGACTGCATTGTTGAGTCTGGTGCCTCTCATCATCCTCTTGACAATACCCCATAGAATATCTATGTGGTTAAGGTCAGGCAAGTTTGCTGGCCACTCAAGCCGAGTGATACTGTGGTTATTAAACCAGTTATTGGTACTTTTGTCTGTGTGGACAGGTGCCAAGTCCTGCTGGACAATGAAATTTCCATCTCCAAAAAGCTTGTCGGCAGATGGAAGCATGCAGTGCTTTGGTATTTCCTGGTAGATGGCTGCGCAGACTTTGGTCTTGATATAACACAGTGGACCTACACCAGAAGATGACATGGCTCACCAAACCATCGCTGGTTGTGGAAACATCACACTAGACCTCAAGCAACTTGGATTGTGTGCCTCTTCACTCATCCTCCATACTCTCGGACCTTGATTTCCAAATGAAATGCAAAATTTATTTTTATCTGAATTATTTTCGACTGGACTAATGAGCAACGGTCCAGTCCTTTTTCTCCTTGGCACAGGTAAGACGCTACTGCTGTTGTCTCTAGGTCATGAGTAGCTTGACACAAGGAATGTGACAGTTGTAGCCCGTGTTCTGGATACATCTGTGTGTGGTGGCTCTTGAAGCACTGATTGCAAGCAGTCCACTCCTTGCAAATCTCCTCCAAATTTTTTAATGACCTTTTCTTGATGATTCTTTCAAGTCTGGGGATATCCCGGTAACATGTGCAACTTTTTCTACCACATTTTTTAACTTCCACTCAACTTTCTATTAATATGCTTGGATACAGCACTTTGTGAACAGTCACTTCTGTAACAATGACTTTTGTGGCATAACATCCTTGTAGAGTGTCAAAGACTGCCAGTGTCTTTCCCATGATTGTGTAACCTACTGAACCAGGGACCATTTTAAACACTGTTAAAAATTCAAATTTTATAAATTAATGATTTTGGGTTTTTCATTGTCTGTAAGCAATAATCATCAACAATAAATGCTTGAAATAGATAACAGTGTAATAAATTTATATAATGTATACATTTTACTGTTTAAATTAAATTACTGAAATAAATTAAGTTTTTGATGATATTCAAATTTATTAAGATGCTCCTATATATATATATATATATATATATATATATATATATACAACCACAATAACCACTGTGATTGTGTGTGTGCAGAACACTGTTGAGCAACTTTTAAAGGACACTAACCTAGCTGAGGTTATCGGAACACATTCATGGAAAGAACAATTCATTGAGGCTATCACTGTCAGTGCAGGTATTGTGTGTATGTGTGTATGTATGTGTATGCTGACACTGTATAAAATGCTTGCATCTATATAACATATTTCTAGCTGATTTTTCTTTCTATGAGTGTCACTGATATTGTGTCTGTTTGTGGATAACTATTTGGAAACAGGTGAGTGCCTTGATTGTGTATATAAAAGGAGCATCCCTAAAAGGCTGGGACAAGGGTCACCACTCTTTGCTTGAGCAAATAGTCCAACAGTTTAAGATCAATGTTTGCAATTGCCAGAATTTAAATATTTTATTAACTAATGTACAGTCCATAATATTATCAAAAGATTCTGAGAATCAGGAGAAATCTCTGCAAGTGCTGACGAGTCCACATTTGAAATTATTTTTGTCCTACAGGCAAAGAGGAAATGGATTGTTTTCAGCACAAAGCCTGCATCTCTGATGGGGTGTGTTAGTTCCTATTACATGAGTAACTTGTATATCTATGAAGGCACAATTAATACTTAAATGAACATACAGGTTTTGGAGCAATATATGCTGATATCCAAGCAACAGCTTTTCCAGGGATATCCCTGATTATTTCAGCAAGACACATGCCAACCATATTCCTCATGTGTTACAACAGTGTGGCTTCGTAGTAAAAGAGTGCAGGTACTAGACTGGCCTGCCTGAAGTCCAGAACTCTCTACCATTTGAAATCTGTGGCGCATTGTGAAGTGCAAAATATGAGACCCCGAAAGTGTTAAGTAACTGAAGTTCTACATCAATAATGAATGGAAATGCATCGGAAAGAATTCCACCTACAAAGTTTCAATAATTAGTGTCCACAGTTTCCAAACGCTTATTAAATGTTCTAAAAAATTAAAATGAGTGAATATTAGCAAAGAACAATCAGGTTTATCCGTTTGAACATTAAATAAATATATTTGTAGTGCTTTTAATTTAATATGGGTTGAAAAGATTTTGCTCCATTGGAATTATATGCAAGTGTCTTGGAATATGTGTCAGAATCATAATATTATTATTAGAGACAGGCTTGAACAGGTATCTAGTACACATCGTACAATGTTGTTCCTAGTTCAGTTGTATTATTTAAGATTCTTTTGTGGAAAAAAATACATTTGCAGTATTGCGTCCCACAAGGTTGTGTTCTAGGTCTGTTACAGGTTTTTTTTTTTTTTTGTTTATAGATTTAGTTTTTGTATTTTTTTATAAATTGTTGCTCATGTCTCTAAGGAGAAGGTGATGAGGATGAAGGGGATGAGCCACGCCAGCCGTCCTGCTGCGATTACTTCATGCACGTGATGACGGTGTTCTGGAAGCTGGCATTTGCTTTTGTCCCACCCAGCGAATACTGGAACGGCTGGGCCTGTTTTATTGTATCAATCCTCATCATCGGCTTTCTGACTGCCGTCATTGGAGACCTGGCGTCTCACTTTGGCTGCACCGTTGGGCTGCGGGACACTGTAACTGCCGTGGTGTTCGTTGCCCTTGGCACCTCCATCCCAGGTGTCTTAAATATACTTTGTCCTTTTTTGTCTTACTTTTCCTCATGTTTAACATTGCTTCTTTCTCTTATACTATATGTTCCACTTCCATTTCCCTACCTTTTCTATTTTTCTGTATTGTTTTTATTGTTGTTTCTCTCTCCTCCAGTATATTCATTTACATTTTGTAGGTTAATTAAATATACTCTCATTTACTTTTGCTCTATTTTTTACTATTGTCCCTTGTTTGTTATATTCTTTTATCTTTGCTTGTTTTTTTATTCTCCATTTTCTGTCTTTTTTACCTACTGTTTTTCCATTCTCAGATACATTTGCAAGTAAAGTTGCAGCGGTTCAGGATCAGTATGCCGATGCCTCTGTGGGAAATGTGACTGGAAGCAATGCCGTCAACGTTTTCCTGGGGATTGGCGTGGCCTGGTCCATCTCGGCCATATACTGGGGGGTAAAGGGTCAGCAATTCCATGTGGAACCTGGCTCACTGGCCTTTTCTGTCACACTTTTCACCATATGCGCCTTCATCAACGTGGGAGTGCTAATGCTGCGGCGCCGCCCCTCCGTGGGCGGAGAGCTGGGCGGTCCGAAAACTATCAAAATCCTGACATCCATGCTGTTTATCGGATTGTGGTTACTCTACATCACCTTTTCAAGCCTGGAGGCATACTGTCATATCACAGGCTTCTAAGACGGCACATCTTCATGCACTTATACATAAGAACACTGATTATTCGTACATAATGAAACTATCATCAGGTTAACCTACAGGGGTGGATTAACTCTTTATTCGCACTGTATTTTATATGCTATATAAATGTTACGTTATAACAGGGAAGAAGAACTGTTAGACTGAGCAAATGAAATGAATGGAACTCACAAATAATGTTTTTTCTTTGTGGATATTGTATGATTTAAAAAAAAAAACACTGAAACTGTCAGCATTAATAACTAAAACTACAAATCAGATACAGACAAATTATGTCTCCACATCCATGATGAACTTATTAAATTATTTTTAAATTAAAACTTTGGAGAACACTTTAACTTAATCTCTCATATTCTTTTTATTTAAATAATGTATGTCATATGATATTCTAGAAGGGGTGGAAACATATTTGAATATATATTTTGAAAAGAATTTGCAATATGGCATCCCACAAGGTTCCGTAATATGTCGAGTACAGTCTTTTTTCCACATTATTTCATACCATCTTTTTCCTTTCTTTAACTGTTATTTACAAGTTTTCCTTTTAAGCACATTGGTGATTTTAATGTAAATAAAATCACATATTATCACATATTATCATTGTCTTTACAGCCTGTGGAATGAAAAAAATCGGAGATAAAATTCTGTATGCATCGTTAAGAATCTCTCATAATTTAACTGTTGCAGTAGTATTTATACCAATACCGTCCCCTCCAAAAGGAAACCACACAACTTCAATGTACAAAAAAATCATGAATGATAAAGTATTCAGCTGTGTAACATTACGTCCCTGCACCGTTCCATGCTCTGCCCGGGTGACATAGCGTGCATCGCACTGCATTGCACATTTGGCGTCGGTGGATGAATCTCTCCATACGAATTATTAGCTAGTGCTGATATGATTGTTGCTCTGTCTTGGTGAAGGAAACCCAGTCCGTTGTCTGGGTACTCCAGTTTCCTCCTGCATTCCAAAGGCATGCATAATAGGTTAATTGGTATCTTTAAATTGCCCATTAGTGTGTGAATGTGTATATTTGTGTGCTCTATGATGGATTGGCGCCCCGTCTAGGGTTGTTTCTGCCTTTGCGTCCAGAGTTTCCGGGTGGTCACCGGCTTTCCTGTGAGTTCTTTACCCTAGAACTAGGATTAAGCGGGTATAGAAAATAAATGAATGAATGAATGTAACCCACTTGACACAGAAGTCTGGCCTGTTTAAAAAGTTGTCAGTCGGTTTGGTGTTGCTGATGTGCTGCTCTGGCTTCTCCCTATCTGTTTATCTCTCAGTCCCTCTTCCCCCTCTCTCTCTAATTAACTCTCACGATTCTAATCTCATGGTCACATCTACAAGATAAAAATGTAATACACTACAATACTCCGCTGAGCTTAAAATCTAAAGTTTGGGCAAAGTTCATTTTATATATGAAGAATGGAAGCTAAATAAATCTATTGCTGTTTGTAAAGAATGCAAAGTCTTATCACTGGTAGACTGCATTACACTGGTAATACAATACAAATACATCAACAAGACATTGGGGAAACTGGGATGAGGACGCCAGCACCCCAGCCCAAAGACATGGCAAGTCTTAAACACAGACATACAGGACTTCTTCCATCCAAAACTCAACCACATCTTGGCTAAAGCCAGGGTAATAATTGCTTCAATTCAATTCAATATATTAAATTAATAAACTGGACATATTCATATGTCAAATACGAAAACTATTGTTGTTCTCTAGTACCTCATTAATCTTTTTTAATGCAAGTAAAAACACATTTTAGTATTATGTCAAAACATAATGTAAGATGATCGTCTCCTTTAAACAAGAAACTCTTATATTATTTCATATCCCGTTATAGAAAACCAAATTTTACCAAAATCCTACTCAGTAGAATCAGTACCGATGTCCTGCATGTGTCGAGATATTTATAGGACCTTTATTTATTGTAGAGATGCATACCCCTAAACGCTACCATTAAAAACACTGCCCTGTCATTTGGAAACCAAAATGATGTGCTGCACATTTTTGTGGCTCCTAAAATTAATCCAATAACCCTAACCATAATCCTAAACCCTAATCCTGAACCTAACAGTAAATGTCCAATATTTCCTTGGCATTTGCACTTGCGTATTCCAAACCTAAACATGGTGTCCAGTTAAGTACATCAGGGTGTTTCTCAATGGGCATTAATTATTTTCTGTACTTGTATTCTCATGCACTTGTAAATCAACATCAATTGTCACCCAAGCAACGCTCCGTTTCAATTAAAAAGTCTGCATTTAGCCAAACTGTTCAAATGCCAGGATGTGTTCTCACACTGCCACTTTATTAGGCATGCACTGGGTGGTTACTTGAGTGCACTTGTAACTGACAGATATTCAAGTTTGTGAAAACGCTCTTGGTGACATCAAGTTCTTATCTACACGTGTTATTGTGCATCTTCTCATTAGACTAGCTATCTGCATGTCTACATATATCTCCTATTTGGTCTTCCTCTCTGCCACCTGCCTGACAACTCCATCTGTAACATCTACCAATATATCCACTGTCCTTCTACACATGTCCAAACAATCTGTCTGCCCTCTTTGTATCCTAATTTCCAGCCAGTGCTGTCCCTCTGATGTTCTCATTCCTAATCCTGTCCATCCTGGTCAGTCCTAAAGAGAACCATAACATCTTAAGCTCTACCGCCTCCAGTTCTACCTCCTGTCTCTTAGTCAGTGAGACTGTCTCCAAACCATACAACAATATACTACATACAACTACTCTCTTATAGTCATATTTGCAACCCTTTTGTCACACATACTCTTGACACTTTTCGCCATCCATTCCATCCTGCCTGTACAATCTTCTTCTCATCTCTTCTACACTCCCCATTTTTGGACAGTTGAAATTCATAAATTTAAAATAAAAAAATTAACCTTCTATATTAAAATGAATGTATATTTATTGGTGAAGTAATTATTACATTTGTTTTGCAACTTTAATCATTAAAGGCAGGCATCATATCTAGGGTGTGAAACTCTTGCCTTACATACAACCAGTAGTTTGGAAGGGAATGGGTTTCAAATTAGGTTTTTAAGGCCCATCATGTAGTCATCTCAGTTTCTCTTGTGATTTTAGTGCCAATTTCCAACATAAAGGGGTAAATAAGTTTCTAGTCCAGGGAAATAGTCTATGAAATATCCCTGGAGATGCTCCAGTGTGATTGTATTAATGGAGAAACGGTTTCCAATCACCACCAGATGACAGCAGCTCTTGTATTTGTAGGCACATTTCTGAAATTTTCCTCTTGGAGCTAGTTTGACCATAGTGTGATCCTCAGGGAACAAGCGTATAAGTACAGTATGTATGTATGTATGGATGTATGCATCATGCCCTTGCATGATTTGATTTAATATATTTAAATTGTTAAAAAATGTCTACCAAATATAGAAGAAGCTAGGCTGCATTTGTAAAACAGTCTACCAGGTAATGCCAGAAGAACATTCCAACATTCCAGCGTTCGGGGCATTCTGCTTGATTAGCGCGGTCATTCCACTGTTCCTCCCCGTCATAGCTGCAGCCCTGTCTGAACACACTCCCAAACAAAAACAGTCAAGTCCATGTATTTTATTTTAATGTAGTCATCCAAAACTTCAAAAACTTCTCTCCCTGTGGCTCAAAGTTCAAGCGCTTTGCAAACAAGTATTTCCTTAGCAAACTTTTCTTGGAAAATAAATCTCATGCAATAGCTACCGCTGTACATTTATCTAGCTGCAGTGCAAAATCTTTGCTAGCTCTCATTTGCTCCAATATTTGACCAGACACATCCTCAGTCGTGTCAGTGATACGTATAGTCGCTGTATTATCAGAATGTGGTACAGCATCCATTTTCTTGGCCACATCCTCACCGAACATCTGGTGAATATTGTCTTTGGTAGCTGGCATTATCAAATCTTTCCTAATTGTGTGGGGCTTCTTATCCCGAGTAATGTGATAAGAAGCCAAGAATTATGCCATCAGTGCTCTCCCAGAGATTGTGGCATTTTGCACGAATGTCGCAAACTGTCGGGTCAAATGTTCTTCCTTTCTTTGGTTAAAAATAGTCCACTGATTTTTGGCTGAATGTTTTTTAATTAAATGGCATTGGATTTTTGATGGTTTTAAACATGTCTGAGTGGATTTCGAAACAGAGAACATATCTGGGACACTTGTTTCCATTTTTATATGTATCAGTAATTACATACTTTATAAATGCTGCCTCATACTTGCGCAAGTTATCTGCCACTTCTGAGGTTTCATACACGTTTTGTCAGATTGGTTATTAGGTTACTCGTCAGGATTTTTTTTCTTTTTCAATTATTGTCCATTTGGCAGAGCTAGTAGACTAGTTAGGTGTAAATATGTCACGCTACTCTGGTTAATTTACGTGCCAGCCAATCAAAGATTACGGATAATAAAATAAAATAGTAATGTTCATATACAAGACAGATTAATGTAATGTAGTTTTATAACAAATTGGTATAGTTTACAGGTTTTTTTTACATCTGCTTTAACTTTTCCATCCAACTACCGAGGCCCACATGGCTCCCCCTGGCACCCACTTTGAAAACTTCTGAGTATAGTCCAAATTCCGCATGTGTTCTCGCTGCGCCCATTTGAACAAGGGTGCATCAAGGGTCTTGTCGGTATTTGGGACAGTCATATCCAGGATCTATATCTCACCAAGCGTGGTGAGGTCTTGTACAATGTCAAGTGTACTCTTACATGTTCGAAATTAGAACATCAGTCCTTCCAAATACGTCCGTACCAACTTTACTTTGTTTTGAGAAAAGCCTTGGGATAAGTTAACTGTAAACGCGCCTTAATTTCGCGTCATTTACGCATAAACCAATCAGAGTTGTCGTTTATAAAACCCCGCCTCGTGAACTGGTTTCGAAGGCGCGCGTTTAGGTTCGGAACCCGTGCTTACGCTTCCCGGAAAAGAGTGCGCTGTGTGAATGTGACTCGTCAGACGAATAAAAAAAGGTAAGCCGAAACAATATTGTTTGTGTTTTACAGTTTATTTATGTGTGTTGTTGGATGTGTTTAGACCTTAGGTGTTCGACCGGAAATACGTTCACGCACGGGCGAGGCCAAAAATACCCGTTAGCACGCACAGTTTAATGGTGTTTTTTAATGTGTTAATTGCTATTGGTTTGGGTTGTGCTTAATTTCTTTTGGCAAACAGACAACTGATGCATTGCAATAACTCCGGGTAGCATGCTATTAAACTGATTTAATGTTCAATGTTCAGAATAACGCAAAACCGAAGTACAGAGCAAGAGGACGTGTTTAAATTAGACATCAAGTACAATATCTAGTGTACACAAGTGTATTTGTTTTTAATGGCGTCCTAGTGTAGGGCTTTCGCAGCCATTTGGATACAAGTACAAACATGGCGGATTATAATACATGTTCCGGCGTTTAAAACAAAGTTAAACATTCAAGCAGGCAATCTTCAAATGCCACAGTTAACACCCTTATTTATATGTACACAATGTTCGCTTTGTATACATTTTAATAATGTGCATTAACCGTTTTAATAATTGTTCGCTAAATGGCTGAGGATGAACGCTGCTACTCACGAGGGAACACGGCCAGGAAAATATAATAATCAATTATGACCGAAACAACCACACGTGCTATTTTCTGCTCGTCTCTCATATAGGTAGGTTAAATTGTGGAAAAATTGTGAGGTAGGTGTATGGCGAACAAAGACATGTTAGCATATATGCTAAACTCGTCTCTGAATAACGCAGTTGGATTGTTAGCTTTAAGCTAACTGGCTAATAGTGCTGCGGTCAAATGGCATACTTTGGTAACTAGTTGGCGATGCAAAGCTAATATGTGAACTCCTAGTATGCCTACAGTTTTATGCTAAAGTTACCGGATATGTAATTTGGGATACATTTGCTAGCGTTCATTCGCAGCACACTACCCGAGCACGACACATCCCATAATTCACCTGGTGTGACGTATTGATGATTGTAAGATGGCGGAACGCGATTGAGTAATACATACACGCTACAAGCTAGTATTTAGTAGTCAAGTATTCATCTTTCGGATGTGTCCATGGGCTACTTGGTATTGAGGAATAAATTAAGATTTATTCCTCGATAACTGATCATTTCTACGCCTTAAATACTGCAGTTCACAAATTCACCCACTGGAAGTTAGCAGATTTCTATAAGGACACAAACTGGCTTTACTGTTTATGTAAATTATTGATACGAATACACAGACATCATTCAATAAAAACTGCATATTTGCAGTGTAATGTAAAGAATTAAACAGCTTGGGGTGGAAGGCCAAAGAGGAGATTTGGTCAATATAGACATGCAGGTAGTTGCTGTGAAAGATGCAGAGAACAAAGTAAGGTGGAAAAGATTGACTCGATGTGGCGACCCCTGATAAAGGGAGAAGCTGGAGGTTGTTGTTTATTGTATTGTCAAATTTAAAAATATTTAACTGATGTTTAAAGCATGGACACCAACCTTGCAACATTTTCACAGATTTTCCTGTTTTTGATTTATGGGGATTTATTCCCCACAAACTACTCAAACTGAATTAATTTCTACACGTTTTTGTACTATACACGCATTTAAATACTCATCGTGCACTCATGACTGACTGCACTTCTCAATTATGGGAGTTCCCATGAACTGCTGCATCATGAGAGCAGGCAGTGGTTTCTTACAAATGTAAATGAGCACCATCATGTTGGTGGTTGCATTAGTGCGTGTGGCATGGGCAACCTACACATCTGTAAGGACGCCTTCAATGCTGAAGGGTATGTCCAGTTTCTAGAGCAACATATGCGCCCATCCGGACGACATTTCTTTCTGGGAAGACATTGCATTTTCCAACATAATGCCAAACCACATACTGCATCAATTACAGCATCATGGCTGCATAGGAGACAAGAATGGGTTAATATTCCTATCACTCAATTTAAGCAACTTGTCTACTCAGTTCCCAGAGATTTACAGACTGTTGTAAAGAGAAAAGGGGATGTCTCTCAGTGGTAAACATGACCATGTCCTTTTCTTTAAATGATGCATTTAAACATGTTCTATTAATAAAATATGGAATTTTAAAACTTTCACATTATTCTATTGTTTTTATTTACAACTTGTACTTTGTTCCAACTTATTTGGGTGTGTAACTCGCACCTGTCATGAAATCTAAACTTGTTCAGTCTCTTCGATTGACATTTGATTAACAGTTTGTCAACTTTCATGCAATTGTTCCATTTCTGAATTGGTGCTCGTATTTCAGCATTTAACAAAAGACGACGACAATTCATTGCTGGCATCCACAGCACAGAAATGACATGCGGTGGGGCAGAAATTATTTTATTTATTTTTTTTTCCCTGATTCCAATCATCCATTAAACTGCATCCCTTCGGTACATGCATGCTGGACTTGCATCTACTGAAGATTCACCCAGGAAACTGTCAAGTTTGGTGCGAGGAAAAAAATCATGGTTTGGATATTTGTCAATTATGGGGTGTCCGAGAGCTCAACACGATGTATGGCAACACCAAATCTTGAAGTATTGAGGGTTTATTTTTTTCACCATGCATGAAAATTGGCCCTATTCCTGCATCCAATACAAGTTGGATTGTGTGCTAACCATTTAACAGAAACTGCCATTTGTTATCTTTTTTAAAGTGTAACGATAAAGGTGGTGTAGTTGGTGCAATAAATCTTGATTTTTTTTTTTTTAAACGAGCACTGTTTGGCACTGTTATTCACGAAGTACTCCTGTCTAAATTCTCGTTTTAATTTTTCTGTTGATGTTATGGGGTAATTTTGTATTAAATAGAATGCAAAGTGTACGCATTAATAAAACTCGGTCAATATTTCCTACTAACAGATCAGAAGCCTAATGTTTGTCATTACATGAGTATTATTTACAGAATTTTTATAGTCTTAAATGTGTCTCAAGTTAGCTCGTAACACACTGATACTAAATGAAGTCGGGTTACAAGAGCAGCTACTAGAGGAGACTGTATTATACATTTCGGCAAACAGTCTCCTTAATTGGAGCCACCTAATACTGTAATAGTTTAACAGATAAGTTAAGAAAATGTACAAATGACTTTTAAATGTAAGCTCATGGCTGAAAACAAATAAATAAAATATGCAAACATTAACTCTATAGATTTCCATGTTTAATTTGTGTATTGTTTGTTTTTCTTTTTTCATTGTCTGGTAATATCATCGAGGTGTTGACACTGGTCTTAACTTTACAACAACCTGCTGAGGAACTTTCAGATGGAAATTGGCTTCTGTAGCTAACTCTGGCACATTTACATTAATGTAAGACCTGAAATGTTGCTTAATGTTATTTGAGTCATTGCCAAGAAGTATGGATGCGCTCCAAAGCACCATGACTGCTTTAATGTTATTTTAGTAGTTTGTGTATTTAAAATAAAGCATTTGTATAATATTTTATTTTTTTTTTTTATGATGAGACTTGTGTCCAAGCAAAACCTACATTTTGGGCTAATTCAGTGATGTGCAACAAATGATAAACTTATTTTCTGTATAATAAACTCTATAAGAAATCTTTTCATAAGTATATTTTTCTTATTATGCTAATTAGCTTAAAATCTAGATCAGATTTATGGTTAATCTAAAACCATGGGACGAGTTGTAAATGTTTTGCATATTGTGTTAGTTAGCAAAAAAACAATATCCATTGCCTATGGGTTCAGATGTACTTGTTTTTAAGAATTTAAAGCCCCTGCCTAGATGCAGCAAAATACAGTATAGAAAATGCTATAGGGTTTACAAACGTTCGAGCGCCACTGTAAGTCAATTCTCTTGCTGTAAAATTATTGATTTGATTTTGGCTGTGTGCCCACATCAGTTCAAGTTTATTTCTGTAGCACGTTTTGTAAGATATATATTTTTTTTTATATACAGGGGTTAGACAATGAAACTAAAACACCTGGTTGTAGACCACAATAATGTATTAGTATGGTGTAGGGCCTCCTTTTGCGGCCAATACAGCGTCA